>OU744736.1:68725-363129 GCA_916613615.1 Steromphala cineraria
GTCTACACACAACTTTTCAGCTCTCTAGACATTTTGCATTGTTATACATGATCGCCGCTAAATGCTTCCGAACTGTGATTTGATCACTGGTGACTGATTCTGTCTTCAGTTACTGGCTACAGCAACATGCAAGCAATAGGGATGCATTGAGACCTTGTGGAGGGGAAGCTCTCTGATAGAAAACTTCTTTGTTAGCATTAATATGATGAAACTTTCTTTTTCCCTGAACACGGTCAATTTTAATCTGAAAAGAGATATTTGTTGATCTTGGACAAAACATGATGTCAACAGCAAAGCTTTTCGATTGATGTAATATGTTTGCCTCGATATCTATTCAATAATTCCAACATTCCCTTATTTTGATATTTTGATATGTTATTTTCGTCGTCCATATCACCAAAACCGAGCTGTTCATATTATATTTCTGGTTTCCATGGAAACAATTTGAACTTAGCGTGTATGGGGATAGGGACCTTGTTCTTCTTCTTTAAATCAATATATTTTTGAAACATTGTTTGATAGGCTTGAAATAATTCAAAGGTGGACTGAAACAGTCAATGGCCAATTTCGGGATTCACAAAAAGGGGCTTGCAATTTGAATTAGATCAATTTAAAAAAAAATTGGACGGTTATCTGCCTAAATACAGCTTTTCTTTTATTCGTACATCTTAGACATCCGACGGCTCAATAACGATTTATTCAAGCCAATTATCATTGTATTAACGTGTAGTATTGTTCATTTCAAAACCCTGTCAAATGACGCTACAAGGCTTAATCTTGATTAGACTGCCTTGTTACATTAGTGCTGTTTCGGCTCGACATGTCTATCTGTTTAAACTTTAAAGTGATAATCTGAAGATCTGCTGTTTGCTGAATCTTACATAACATATACTGACGATTATTTCTGACAGTGGCAAATAACAAATATTTTCTACAATCGAATACCTACATAATGTTTATTCTTTTGAGTTTACTGCAATTTAAAGATATACTCAAAAGAGGCAATTAGATGGTGGATAATTTTACCATGATGATTTAAAAGGAAAGATGTTATTTATTACAGACCCAAAGATGCAGTTGCACCCTTTGCCAAAAGCTCGCATAATATAAATTTTGTTCCTCATATATATTATATTTACTATAGTAAACACACTCGCTCAATAATCTCTACGTCTATGTATTTTAGCAAACATGTGACATGTGGGACACAACATTTTATGAAAGGAAAACTAACCTAACTTGTGATTTTTTTCCTATTGTCTTAATGGAAAGATAAAAATCTTGTCCATTATTGTTTATTCCCTGTCACGTGTAAAGTTTGTAGGCCATTCCTAGGCGAGGTTTAAATTGTTTCATCTCAAGAATTAATAACTGAGGGCAAAGACATCCCTTGTTACATGCAATATTTTATAATCACAGAGATCTGTCATTGATCGTTACTGAAAAATGTTTACTTATGTAAACAGGCCATGGGCCCATCTTCCTGTACAAACAACATGATATTGACAACGTCAATATTTGATGAAGTCACGAACAATGAAAAGCGTAAACGTTTCTTTGATCCTAGAATGTGTATCAAGCTAATTGTTAGAAGATAGAAGTTAATATGTGAAAAAAAACTAGTGGAAATGGAATATGGAAGATTACAAAATTAGTGAAGGAAGCTTGTCATAAAAAACGGTCCACCTAAAGGACAGTTTAGGCAGTGGGAAATGAACCTCATCATCAATATATTGGTAAGCTTGCAGTTCTTCCTTCGCCAGTTGATGCTTTAAGTGACATGACTCACATAGTGCAATTCGAGTACTGGTTAAATGACTAGCAATGAATGGTATAAACATAAGCTTCGATTGTAAACGAATAACACCACTGAAGGTCAATAAAAGCATGTATATCATGCGTCTAATTATGAACGTTGGTATACAAACATTGTGTAATCTTACTCTTGTATGATCCAGTTTGGTGTATATTAATTTGGACTTCCACGTCTGTTTAACAAAAATTACTTCCACATGTGTTTTACATTTGCTGTAATTATTAATTGTTGATAAATGTTGGTGCATTCTGTTTTTTTTAAAGAATTCTTTCTGTGGCACACCAAGATATTCATAATATACCGTTTTGATTAGAAAATTATGCTGTCTTTACAATTATGGAAAATTTATGTTATATTCAATGTGATAACTGCTTCACATAATCAAAACTATACATAATTCATATGAAACTTGTTCGTTCATTAAATTTCAAAATATTTATTTATTAGATCTGAGTTCAATTGGTCAACTCTAATTATGGTATATAGACTGGGTTGTAAAGGGTGCTATTTTGAGGACGGATGTGTCTGTTACAGTTGTGAGTCACACAGCAGTAGGTACACTCGAAGGAGTGGCTGTAGATGTTGGAGGGGTCAAATTTCAAACAGTCATCCAGCAGGGAGGATTTCTGTAGCCATTTTGACTCACATTCGGAAACACTGCCGCATCTGTTGAACACAAGGTATTCATATCAAGCTCTTATAAGGAACAGCTTAATTTTACAGGCGGAGGGGGTTTGCCTTAATTGGTTTGTACATTTTATTTTCATCCCCCCAAACTTCATATTATTATTTTGGTGACAGTATGACTGAATGAAAAAAAATTGAGCTAAATTTATTTAGATTGTGGTAGATCCCGCTTCTTATCATATCAGAGAAATGGAAAGTATTAACTTTTATCTTACCTTACAGTAAAATACTCGATTTTGATTGGCTGATCTTCGAATCGTTTTATCTTATGTACCCCTCGAGTCTCACTTCTCACGGTGTACAAATTCAATGTACCCCGCTGCCATAGCAACAGCTCCTCTCCGAGAAGAGGTGTCGCATAACGTTAAGATGACGTTACCAAATGACGCACGCAATGTGCAAAGTTCACATAAGTTCGATTAGCTGTTTTCGTGATTAATAACTATAAATTTGTTTTCTCGTCATTCTATGTTTTATTTCGAAACAAATCCCGCATTACATTACTTACACATGCTATATATTAAAAGCAAAAGGTTTTTAAGCATGTTTAGCCGAGTAGATTTACGTAACACGATTCATAACATTTCAGTCGGGTTGGCTGACGCCATTTTGTTTACATTAAGGGTCAAGGCCGTCAATACGGTGATGGGTCATACGTTAACGACAGTCAAACTAAAATTGATGTATTTTTTCCGGTCATAACGGTAAGATAAATACGTTGTATGCTTCTCCCTCGGGTAATACGGTCTGATGTACCATCTTTGCAGAAATGTCAGCCCTCGCCTTGCGGCTTGGGCAACATTTCTACAAAGATGGTACATCAGACCGTATTACCCTCGTGAGAAGCAAACAACTAATAATGGCATGGTTTCAATAACATATATTTGCAGTTGTTTTGAATAGAATAATTAGTATCTGGTTAATGTTTAAATTAACATAATTTGTAAAAGGCAGAAATAAAAAATAGAATTTACACCATCATAACTGCTTCCATATTTAAATGTTGGCAATATTGGAACAATAGGCACGTTTATTAATTTCCCCATAGAATATGCTTTCTTTCTGTTAAGATCCGTGTTATATCACATTAACGTTACATACATTTTCACTTTTTAATTTTTTTCAAAACACTCAAAATCATTTTTGAACGATGATTTTACTTTTTTTCTTATTGCCGAGAGCATACGACAACAAAAACTAAAAATATTTGTAATTGAAAATCTTGCACATGATAAATTCATCTGCAGTGTACGCTCGCTTATGCTTTGCAGTTACAATCCTAATGTGTCAGACATGAAAAAGTATTTTTTGCCACTATCAAGAATACTCTTAAAACCAATAACACTGCAGGACAGGTGGAAACTGGTCGCCAGACAAAAATCATGACATTGATAGTGCAAAGAAAATGTCGAATAAAGGTTTGATATAAACAGGTGTGCTATGCTGTTTACAGACATCACCTTATATCTAGACAGTCAATAAATGTGTGTCTTGCAAGACTGTACCAACTTTTTTTGCTTTTACCTAAACAAACACCATATCGTGTGCGTGTGTGATGCAAGAATGTTCTCGATTTATTCTGGATCTTTACATCACCAAACTCCATATCTTTTACCGTTTAGTGACGTGTTTGTCTCCGTTAACATCGTTGAGGACGGTGTTGAGACAGTAGGGAGTCGTGTTGTTACATCTGATACTAACTGCTCGTCTAGAATCAACACCACATTCAGCTCCACTACACACCTCACACTCAACTGAAAGAGGGATATAAAACTTGTATAAAAAAGGTATTGTATCACATATACCTCCCCCCAAGATAAAAAACAAACGTCTGTACAATCACTCCGTTTCCAAGTGAAAACAAGCCGTCAGATGATAATTGTTTCCGAAAATTAGTTATAAGGTTGAATAAAGTATTCCATTTAATGTTGGTTTTGCAAAATTCATTTGTCGAGATGATAATAAATCTCAAAGTACATTTTACTAGTCAGGATAAAAAACTGAAATCTGCTAAAGGCATAGTTACCTACAATGATTATTGTGTCTGTTTTTACTGAGGGGAAAATGATTTGTATAGAGATAAGTGTTGTTAAGTAAGTAAGACAAATTAGTAGAGGTCTGATAGCGATAGTTTGTCAACTTTAGTCTCTGATTGGCTGAAACCAGGATGATATAGTCCAACCAATGGCTGAGATACATAATAGTTGATGGTTTCAATCTGTTGATGGAATATTTGTAAAAATGGTAAAATTGTGTACCGTTACGTATTATTGGCTAAAATGAATTTGATGCTAGTATGGTAATTCGTTTTTGTCTGAGATAGGACAGTTAGGCTGAAACTCCCCTGTTATCAACTTTACTACTATCTAACATTTAGTCGGTAGTAGAGATCAGCTAACAGATGAGATGAGATAAAATCTCCAATTCAGTTATTTAGTTTATTTAGAAAACTTAATGGATTCAGTATTGGAAAATAAAAGATAGATACAACTATTTCTATTGTCCTTTTCGTAGAGGAGATAAAGTTTTTATTTCATGTCTATAGTATGTATACTAGGTTAAGGATAACATACAAGTAACCGTCCATTCGTGAAAAAGAATGTACGAGCCGCGAAGCGGCGAGTTCATTGTTTTTCTCGAATGGGCGGTTACGTGTATGTTATCTGACTTAAAATACAGCCTAGGTTTTTACAACATTCAACATTGGCTCTATGTGATAAATACTAAATTTTAACAGAAACTCAATCAAACAAGAAACATGTTTCAATATAAATTTTCCCTTAAAACCTTTGAGATGCCCAAATCTGATAAACCGGTACATTCTTAATGCACGTGTAAACTGTTCAAAACGTACTCGTCATAACCAGCGTGCCAGAACATTCTTGCACGTGCGACCCAACTATTTAGCCAGTATATTCTTAATGCACGTTCAAATGGTTCTAAACGAGAGTAATCATTTGGGTTTGGTATAAAAGGGACGTTGTAAGTGTTATACCTTGACATTGTGTGCGGTAATTTAGTGTTTCTGGAGGGACAATACGGGTCGAGTATCTTCAATTTGATGATAATTTATCAGACGATGATGTTTCAACACAAGTCACATGCACATGTATGTACCGCGAAGACTAAATTATTTCATCGAATGACGACCGAATATCATCTCATGGTCCAAAGGAATTCGAAGGAAGCAACGGACGATTTGCTGTGCCAAAGAGTGAAACCAAAATGACCTGTTGAAGACGGTAGGTTTTATTTCTATCTACTATACTGATGATTTACGTTAGTGTTATGTTTTATTTGATACGTGAATAAGTCTTTTTACAAGAAAGCGATTCTAGATGATGTTTTATTCTAATGTTCCATATTATCGAAATTCTAAGTTTTTAACATATATTTAGGATATTTTAAAGGGACTGAACTACAGGAATGATGTCACTCTACTTTTGTTTAATTTTTAACCAAACTCAACAAGGTTAGTGCAGAGTTCAAACATTTTCTGAACAAGAGTTCATAATGATTTTGTTTGATTTCCAGATTTTCCAAGAAAGAGACGTTCGTTCAAGAAAACATTTTAAAAAATAACTGCAGAGGAGAAGAATGTGATTCTCAGGAGATTCATCTGAAAAGAGAACGATAGTATTACTCGGAATTATGACATCGATAACTGTGTGAAATGTTGTTAGATTGGATATCTCTAAGATATTCTACATAGAGAAGGAAACTATTATTTTTACCAGGAATTTACTTGTGGTTGTGAATCATAAAGGTGTGAAGATACTGAAAACACTGCTGAATCTTCTTGGAATCAATGTTGTCCTACTAACGGCAGCCTAACACAAAACACCACGATTGAGGCGGACGACGGATACCAGAGGCACTGCGATTTAATACGATTATTTATAGAACAACGCTTGACAAGGTTACATTTTCAATAAAGTTTTGTCCACGTTGTGTCAATCATAAGTTCAATAAAATAGCTTAATCTCAACGTGTTATTTTGTTTTTTCAATGCAAAATGGAATGAAATGTTACGTAATCAAATTATGCCAACTAATAATGAGAACGTCGTAGGGACCGTCTCACAAATCTTTACTTCCCATTTAGTTGCAGTAGATTCCTGAAGGATAATGTACGATTGACACAATGGAGTGACGTCACTGCTGTATTTTAATCTTTGATAAAGGTCTTATTTCACATATGTGATATTGGTAGATTCAGATAATTTGAGACAGATATGAGTTAAATATTTATTTATGGATATATGATTAGAAATGAGATTAATTTTTACCATCCAAAACTCGGTTCCACAGGAGATATTGCTTGTATGAGAGCAAGCGATATCTCTTAAGTGAAATTGTTTTTACATCATCAAGTATCGGCATAATATAGTGTCATAAACAGGATGGCGTTACAATACTATTCCAATGAAAGCATTGAAAGCAGAATGTCAGTTTTGTGTTCAGATATAGTTTATTTTATAAGACGTTTAAGGAAGGTTTCCTTTATGTTTATAAAAGATTAGGAAAAGAGATAAAACAAGCATGGATATGCTCTTTAAGGTAGAAAACGTCTTCTATTTCTATTACTTTCATGATATCGTCTACGTCATCATTTTAAAGAAATATACAATTTTATCATTATTGTTAAACGATGAACTCTTACTAGAGTTATGCTCACCTCCAGTGTGGTTTCTGGGAGGCTGAGTGGAGCCTGTTTTTTCTGTAAACATATAATAAGGGTTCGAAGTTTAGAAATTGATGTCGATTATATCTCAAAACGTGAAATATAAAATCAATTTCTGATCAATAAAACCTACAACAGACAATGTCGGCTTACATTATGCCCCAGTCACACTTACGTTTATGAACGTAGTGCTGCAGAACGTACTTTAACGCAGTTAACTGTACTTACACCTAGTTATCCGTAGTTATACTTAGTTATCCGTGCTCAAAACGTAGATATAGACGTGAGACAAACGTAGTTTGTGATTTATCTTTTGGACATGTTCAAAGTTTAGCATTTCCGAACTACGTTTCCAGAAACGTAGTTCAATGTAGTTGGACGTAGTTAAAAGAAAATGTGAACTTAGTTCATCGTAGTTGAACCTAGTTGATACGTTCTTTAACGTTGTACAACTTTTCCACGATGTACTACACTTTACTAGGTATCCGAGTACGTTTTCGTACGTTTAAGTACATTCTAGAACGTTGTACTACGTCTGACTACGTTAAACTACAATAAACTACACTAGTTTCATCTGAGTTGAAGAACGCTTTAGTACACCAAACTAGGTATTAGTACGGTTAACTACGATATCAAATACGTTTAACTACGTTTTGGTACGTTTCGTATTTAGAGTTTGACGTTTTAGTACGTTTCCCTACATCTAACTACACTTAAGTAAGTAGAACTACGTTGAACTACGATAAACTACGCCTAACTAGGTAGATTTATTTATTTGTACCTTGTATCACAAGTGACTGAGACGCGTTTTAACACTATTCATTTCACAACTGAGAGAGGATGAGTGGAAGGAAGGTGAAAATAATACAGCATTTAGCTGCTATCAACAGAGAAATGATATGTTTTGCTCGATATATTAACAAAGTCGAAATGGACGACGAAACGCAGAGGAAACAGGCGGCGTGAAAGCGGAGTTGTTAGCGCGTTCGGCTTCGGATCAGGAGGTCCGTGGTTCGAATCCCGCCAGGGGCTTGGCAATTTGTCTGCAGTAGAGAACTCTTCTACACGCAGTCAGGTTTGGGTACAATGCTAAACTGAATTTCAGCGCAGTATCACCCATTGTTGCTAGTTCCAGTCGTGGCTTGCAGGTTGCACCGCAATGCATAGCTACGATAGTGTTTCGGGCTTTCTCTCTGCAATAATACTAGCAGCCGCGATATAAGTGAAATACTCTTGAAAGCGGCGATAAACACTACATCAGCTCAGCATCAAAGAAAACAAAGAAGATGGTGGGCCCATGACTGGCTCCTACCTAGGTCATTACACGGTCAATATCATACACTTATGTCCGAATTGGAGGTAGAAGACACTGAAGCATTAATGAATAAAGAGAAAGAATGAAATACATAAACGTGTGTCATTATATACCCTTCCACTGAAGTGCCGTGATTTACCCTACTTGAACGTACTTTGACGTACCTAAACGTTTTTCAACGTAGTTCAACCTACTTAGTTGTACTTATAAACGTTCTTAAATTTAGATCAACGTGGTTAAACGTAGACGAACGTAGCTAGTCAGTTGTTCAATGAACGTAGTTATCCGTTGTTAAACCTAGTAAAACGTACTTATATGTACTTAATCGTATTTACACGAAGTGAACGAACTTATAATGAAATGTTGTTTTACGTAGTTACTAAAATGCAATAATTTTCGGCACGTTGGCGGTTTTGAGGCTACGTTCAATGAACTACGTTTAACTAGGTCAATGAACGTAAGTGTGACTCTCCCATTAGATTGTTAATGCGTTCCCTTAATGCTTTCAAAAGCGTCCTAGCTGAATATCGTATTCAACCAACACTGTTCAATTTCCCTAGATTTTCTTCTTAGTCATAAAGCTCTACTTCACTGATATTCCAAAGAAACTTTTAAAGGACGATTTTTCGATTTTGTAAATGTTTGAAAGTTATCAGATGCAATAATTTATCGTATGATCACAATAACACATATTTGTTTGAACGAATTTTGTAACGTCTGGTTTTGAGGAAGTCGTGAGAATTGTTTGCATTGTAAATTCATGCATATGATGAACCCAACTAAGGTCTAAAGTTTCTTTTGTATCTCAGCTACTAGCTACTCAAAGGTTTCAACATTTCGAAATGTGAATCTCAACCTGTATGAAGGAATATCCTTGTGCCTTTTAGAAACGTCAATTATGGGTCAAAGTGTAACTGTCGCTGTTGTCAGACAGAGAGGACATGTGTTGATCAATAATAAACAAGAAGGCCAGGCTATGTTTAATGAAAATACCATTTCCGCATTCAAAAAATTGATAATCTATTGATACATATTTTGATTTGATTGATTAAGCACTACAGTAAGGGGAATTAGAAGCAAAAGTGGCAATTCAAATATGTACAAACTATATTACACACTGGGTTATCTTACTCAGGAATGCGTCAGACTGTCTTTACCACTAAGCTAAAAAAATAAAGGAACACACCACAGACTGTTTTAATTAAATAAATATCTAAGAGACATGATGTGTCAATTTAAGTTTAGTTGAAATATCCTTGTTTAATGTAGGCAGGGGAAAGAAATATAATTTACACTTTCAAAACCTTTCCCTTGTTTAAAATGTTGTCTATGTGTGAAAAATTTGCACGTTTATTGATTTTCACATATAATACTTATGCATTTTTTATGAACATTTGTCTTGTACAAAATTAATTTTGGAACAATTTATAAACATAACATTTCATTTATTGAAGACAAACACCTACAAAGTATTCTATGAACGGTGCTGTAACTCTTGTTTATCGGTTTGAAAATACAACACCAAAAACTTTATAAATATTTACAATTGAAAATCTTACATATGATGAATTCAACTGAAGTGTGTCTATCTATTGTCTGTCAGTTTACTTACTTTGTTTACATTCTTGATCTTGGTTACACAAATCTGTATCACAACAGCTGCTGCAGATATCAGGATTTGTATGGGGTTGATTGCATGGCTGGAAATCATCATTTAAAAAAAAAAGTTTGTGTCAATCTGACATGCTCACTGCTTATATTTGTACTTTTTTATTTTTTTTTATTTCAGGAACAAGAAAGTTTCTCCTCACAGATGTTGAATTAACTATAATTTCCTCGTCCAGACATTATGTACAACCCATAAAACATTATAAAACTGCCTTTAACAGGTAAAAATCATAACATTTGTATTTGATTAATATCGTGACAATGATGTTTGGGGGAGAAGAGCAATATAAATGTTTGGACATCCGTTTTGATACAACTGAACACTAGAGAAGACCATATGTGAAATTGTTTGTGTATCAAGTTTTTCTGTCATGCAAATTTAATAAAACTGTAAATAAACCCGCTAGATAATCGAGTTTTATCAATTAACTCATTGTATATGAATTACATGAACGTAAGGATAACTAACCGACATACAAAACTTTAAATGGGATAACAAAAGTTATTCTTTATTGTATATATGATTTGTAGGTATAAATGTATTACCTTAATATAATTACATTACAGCTCATTTGAATGCTCTGGCTCAGAAGGTGAACTTCTGATACCAATTTAATAAAAATGAGCAAATATATATCATGCTGACATTGTTTTGTGAAATATAGATTACCTAGGGACTTACAAGATTTTCCTCACAGTCCATGTTTACTGATATAAGTCCATACTCCACCGAGTACGCTGTCGTACATTTCTTGGAAAAGACATTTCATTGTTGAAAGTTTTTAATCCATAAAAAGCTATTTCTTATTCAAAACTTCTCAATATAATAGTGGTATTATCAATTTTGAGGCATAAAAGATTGAAGAATTTGAATTGAATACCCACGTATTATGTTACATTTTTTAATCCGTTCTAATTCTTACTCATTGAAAACATTTGTTAAACAGAACCTATTGCCTTCTGTCTTAATTGATATGAAGCAAGTGTTCTTTTCTCGACTAAATTCATGGGCAAAACTAAGGCTCTCAAACAAAATACGAGATAGTTTAAGCAACGAATGATACTTTTCTAGAATTGACCATAAATGTGTATATATGTAAACAGCTCAAGAAAAAGGAGAACAACATTTCAGATAGGTTTTGTTGACAAAATTGATGAATGACAAAAGTTCAACTGCATTCATGTGACAATAGACATAAAAGTGAAACTGGCTTCTTCATCCATTTAACAGCTTTACCAATTAAAATTAGTTTTAAATAAATCTTTGCTTGTTGCCTGGCATCCAACAATTAATGCGAGTAAATTTGGTTTCCGTTAACAACATTTTAATTTTCCATGAAAACAAGTATTTGTCATATAATTGGTATTTTCGGATTTAATATGTGAGGTGTTTTATCATGAATTATTCCATTTACGTTCTTATCATAGCAAACAATATCTGATGAAAATCATCGAGTGATTCTTTTAATCTTACCGATGCGGGGTTAGCGCATGTTACTATGTTGTAACATAACTGTCTTTTGCCTGTTGAGTCAACTGGGATATCAGAACATTGGTAGCATTGTCTTGGCTTGACTCTCATGGTGGCTGCAAAGTAAAAACTCATAATTTTGATTACTAAATTGAAATTGTAATCTTTGTTTTTGTTGAAAATTAGCTTTACAATAATCAATTTTTTAATTTAATGACTACTGATTTGTAATCTATTTTTTTTCTTGAGAATTTGTTTTAAAATGATAAAAATAAATATTTTTGTCATTAAAATTTAATGACAAAGAGAGATTTTGTAAGCCATATTTAGCCATCTTGTAAACAGATTTACTCAAAAAGTAAAAAAGAACAACCAACTTACATTGAGGTGTAGTTGTCATCTCAGTTATTGACATAGTTGAATGACTGGTTGTCATAGTTACGGCTGAAATATGTTGTTTTGTTTATATTGGAGAAAGAACGAAACTTGTATATTGTGGTAGCCTAGTATATGGAATTTCAAAATACAATTTTGTTGAACAATTTGACAACATAACATCACATTAACACTAATAGGCATTAAAAACATCAATTTATAGTTAACGGGAATTAGCTGCAATCATTATTGTATTTAAAAAACATCAAGTGCCATAGCCTGGGGGAAACCAAATTATCATAGTCATATACCTCCACAATTTTGTTTTGATTTAGGTTTGGTTAATTGCAGAATTTGAAGAAAACTGTTACCTGACCTCAACAAGGTAACAATAACACCGTAAAAAGCTATTTTAACAATCATTGTCAGATCCAATAACCGATAGCCTTGACAAGTGGACAGCAATGTACATCAATACATATATTATTGGAAACAGTGTGATGAGTAATAAGTTATTCATTTTTTTACATCAATTAGGTTTACAGTACCACAGTTTGTCCCGACATTATCCAAAAACTATATGAGAACACATTAAAACCACTTCACATCTAAACATTTCTTGTTCAAAGTAAAATATATTGACTATAAGTGACATCTTTCAAATTTAAATAGAAAATAAATCCATTCTTGTTATGACTAAAGCATTCATGGAGATTATCCTTGCAGAGGTATTCTGAATTCGCTGAACCTTCTGTAGGAGATCCGAGTTTGCAAGATGAAGCAGGCTGTTACAATAGTCGATTCTGGATGTAACTAGAGATTGAACTAGGAGTTTGGCAGCGTCTGTGGTTATAAGATGTCTTATCTGGCCAATACATCTAAGATGGAAATAGCATGTACGGCAGAGGTGCTCCACTTGCTTCTCCATGGTGAGACCAGAATCCAGATAAACACCAAGACTTTTGACATTTTCAGAGAATTGGATTTCCGAATCGCCGATAGTCACTTGCTTCTGTGCGATGGACCTAAGCTGGTGTTTGGTACCAATGAGCATGGCCTCGGTTTTGTCAGCATTTAATTTGAGTTTGTTTGATTGCATCCATGATTTGATGTCTGTTGTGCAAGATGTTATGCGGCAAAGGGATGCAGGGATCTGACTTGGTAAAATCTTGTCCATAAGTTGTGTATCATCTGCAAAGCTGTGGTGATTCGTGTTGTGCTGTGCAACAATACCAGATAAACTGTTTGTGTAGGACAAAAAGCACTGGGCCTAGTACGGATCCCTGTGGGACACCACATGAAAGAAGGGCACTATCTGATTTATCCTCGTTTATCAAAACAGCCTGCTTTCTATTTGACAGGTATGACGTGAACCAACTAAGAGCAAGATCTGCAATTCCAAAGTCTTCATGAAGTCTCCTTACAAGAATTCTGTGGTCAACGCCGCCGAAAGGTCAAGTAGGTCAATGATGCGATATGTCCAGTGTCCACAAAGCACCTTTGGTCATTTACTATCCTGAGTAGGGCTGTCTCGGTGCTGAGATTCGGGCGATATGCCGACTGATACTCAGTTGACTGACATTAGAATGTTCACCAGGGCAGCAGATCTTGCCTTTTGGGCGGCTCCTTTTGACCAATTCTGTGTAGAATATCCAAGAAGTGTGCATACAAATTACTTCATTAGTCTCTACATCCGGGTTACTAAATTGTGTCATCGTTTTGATACAGCCATAGAGATTATACAACAAATCCCTATTTTGACCAAACTCTACAGAACCTTTAGAGGTGTATATTCGACCATACAGACCAATTAACGCACCTGTTTTGGGAGTCTTCAACATACACAATCGTCTATAGAGACAGATTGAAATGAAAGTCTGGATCAGCAATGAAATACAAATTCTTCTGCAAAGAAAGTTGAAAGTTACTTGACTTTGTATTGTTGCTGTTGGGAAATGAACATTTAACTCATTTAAAGGTTAACAGATTCGCTTTACAAGTCTTCACCAAAATGAACTACATTTAAGATAACAATCCCCATTCAAATGATAGTTTCTATATTCACCTGACGCTACGTAACTTGAGACATGTTTACTCACATATATAAAAAAATCACAAAAGTTTTTATGGAATATATCTAAATAAATATATTGGCTTAATGTTATCAAACGGTTTACATTGAGGGGAATAATTTTGAATCATTCTGTTAATGTTGAACATAAGAATGAACACTCCAAAGCAACCTTAATAATTTTATTATATATGTTGTATGTAAGTGTGCACAGTATGCCATCATTTCTTTAAACTAAAACCTCAGTTTTATTCATATTATATTGTGCAACCACTATGACTAGCAAAAAGTACATAAGATTTAATTTATCTGCAGACCAAACTCATTAAAAAAAATATAGAAGTCATCTGCGTATAACAGTGATAACAACTCAAAATATTCATCATTCATAACTATACCACTGACCTTAGAAGATTATTAATTACTGAAAACAGATACTTCTGGAAAAATATTTATTCAGAACAACAGGATATGGTAAATGATTGCGTATCTTTGAATTAGGGTAAATAGACTCCAGGGTTGTAAAGCGTGTCATTTTGAGGCCGGATGTTTCTGTTACAGTTGTGAATCACACAGCAGTAGGTACACTCGAAGGAGTGACTGTAGATATTGGAGGGGTCAAAGTTCAAACAGTCATCCAGCAGGGAAGATTGCTGTAGCCATTTTGACTCGCATTCTAAGACACTGCCACATCTTTATGTAAAGAAATCGTTTTCTCTCAGCGTCAACATAACATCAATTCATAAAATAAATCTAGACTTTCACGGTGCGAACAAAGCAGGGAAGAAGATGGGTTCTTATCATTTGACTCTTGTCTGAAATTGAGTCACGCCTTTTGCGTATTTAAAGCAGTTAGAATGTAAGTTAAGAGTTGAAAATGTTTGATATATAATATTTAATTTGTATTCATGTTAATTGGACGTTTGAATGTGGCTTTTTACCTAAAGAAATTATTTTTGAACATGGAGAAAACAAGCTGCATTAGACTTTATGTTTTGTTGAGCACATTGTATTAAAATTCATTTGGGTATAACATTATCATGACATTTCACAGCTTCTACCTTTTAGTGACGTGTTTGTCTCCGTTGACATGGTTGAGGACGGTGTTGAGACAGTAGGGAGTCGTGTTGTTACATCTGACACTAACTGCTCGTCTAGAATCAACACCACATTCAGCTCCACTACAAACCTCACACTCAACTGAAGTGGATATGACAAAGCATGTGAAATCCGCAGCATAAACTAACATATGGCGAAATGACGTAATTAATCATGTCGAATAATAATTGTTAGAGGTTATACCGTTTGCAATTCTATATTTAGGGTTATCGCCAAGATCTGTAAATTATTGCATAAAAAGGATTGAACTTTTTTTCTGATATGCATAAAATCGGCCTTGTAAAACTGAGTGAACCATAACTTCAGAAAACTCTTTAGCACCTGCTGTGTAGTTTCTTGATTGCGATGGTTGAATGGTCGATGGTAAAATAGTTGACGGTTGATTGGTTGGTTGACCTGCAAATAGAGTAACATATTGCTTGGAACTGTTCGTCTAGAATCAACACCACATGCAGCTCCACTACACACCTCACACTCAACTGAAAGGTATAAAACATTGATGTGTATTATAAAACGCATTGTTTTACAATCCCCCTCAAGTGAAGCTCTAACAGTCTGTCTTAACACTCAACTGAAATTAAAAATCATCATTCTGTAGGATTGCATGGATTACCAAAACTCGTGTATGTTGCATGTATCCTTCTACTATCAACCGTTTCAAACGTTTGCTGAAACGAGGATAACGGAGTTCAACCATTGGCTGAGATACTCGCACGTTAATGATCTGAATCGGTTGATGGATAAGTTGAAAAAATATGCACCTATATGTGTTATGCATCGAGATAACCCAAGATTTTTTTTTATGGAAATTCGTTTGAGTGGAAATATTAACCTTTATGTATTATTGGCTGAGATAACTAAGGGGTTTGAAGGGAAAGTCGTTTGAGTTGAAAAATGAGTACCAATATTAATAATTGGTTGAGATAAACAAAAAGAAATTGCATGATATTTGCACTTAGATACGAAAAGAAATTACATGATATTTGCACTAGGATACGAAAAGAAATTGCATGATATTTGCACTAGGATACGAAAAGAAATTACATGATATTTGCACTAGGATACGTACAGAAATTACATGACATTTGCACTAGGATACAAAAAGTAATTACATGATATTTGCACTAGGATACGAAAAGAAATTACATGACATTTGCACTAGGATACGAAAAGAAATTGCATGATATTTGCACTAGGATACGAAAAGAAATTACATGATATTTGCACTAGGAAACGAACAGAAATTACATGACATTTGCACTAGGATACAAAAAGAAATTGCATGATATTTGCACTAGGATACGAAAAGAAATTACATGAGATTTGCACTAGGATACGAAAAGAAATTACATGACATTTGCACTAGGATACAAAAAGAAATTGCATGATATTTGCACTAGGATACGAAAACAATTACATGACATTTGCACTAGGATACGAAAAGAAATTACATGATATTTGCACTAGGATACGAAGGTAAGTGAACTTAATGTTCGCAGCTGTACTTACGTTTTCTACAGTCTAGATCTTGGTTACACAAATCTGTATCACAACAGCTGCTGCACATGTAAGGACTTGTATGGGGTTGATTGCATGGCTGGAAAACATTATTAAAAATGTTTGTGAGAGTCTCACAAAGTTGTGGAATATCCTTTAGTCTTTTTGTTTATTCTTGAGCAAGAAAGTTTATTCTGACAGGTGATAAAATTAAAAAAATTCTTCGACAAGATATTTGGTACAACTCATAAAAACATTTCCATACTGCCATTGACAGGTGAAACTGTCGGATATTTGCATGTGATAAGAATCACGAATGGGTTAGGGGAGTAACCTGAAAATGACACGAGAAAATGTTTTGCACGTGCGTTTCACTACACTACAATATGCAATAAACAAAACAATGTGTCAACTTCTTTGGGGCATTTTATAAGTCGGAATGACAATAATGCAGAGGAATATATGGATGAAAACTTCTTTGTTTATTGTATGCGACGTTTCGATACAGATGCTATCCTCTGCTTGAGAACGACACAAGAATCTGTGTCGATACGTCACATACAATGAACAAAGAAGTTGTCATCCATATTTTCCTCTGCATTAATGTGTTTACTTGCACGATGAGGTTTTATTGAATAACTAACTCCACTGACTAATTCAAAATGTTCACATCGACGTCATTGACACAATTGATATGAGGATAACCAACCTAAATGAGGAAATATCACTGGAAGAGCCAAAGCAAATCAGTATTATAAGATAACATAATTTTTTATTTTTTATCTGTAATTATTTTGAGCATATATCATTTACACAATTGAGATAAATCTCAAGGTCACGATGGGGCTTGGATCAGGAACTTACATTTCTCAATAAACAATATTCGATAGATGATAATCAGTGAAAAACAGTCTGCACGTTAAAGTATTTAAAGGGGGAGTAGGAGGTTTTTATTATTATTTTTATTGTCTATTTATCCCCCGCCGCGCGTTTAGCGCGAAGCGGGGGATATAGTATTCAGCTCCGTACGTCCGTCCGTCCGTCCGTCCCGCTTCTTGTTAGCGCGATATCTAATGAACCGCTCAACCTAGAATCTTCAAACTTGGTACCAGTCTTCATCTGGGGAATACGCAGACCTGAAAAGCTTTTGGTGACCTTGACCTCATTTTCAAGGTCACAGCGAGACTTTGACCAGTTTTGAAAATGTTGTTAGCGTGATATCTAATGAACCGCTCAACCTAGAATCTTCAAACTTGGTACCAGTCTTCATCTGGGGAATACGCAGACCTGAAAAGCTTTTGGTGACCTTGACCCCATTTTCAAGGTCACAGCGAGACTTTGACCAGTTTTGAAAATGTTGTTAGCGCGATATCTAATGAACCGCTGAACCTAGAATCTTCAAACTTGGTACCAGTCTTCATCTGGGGAATAAGCAGACCTGAAAAGCTTTTGGTGACCTTGACCTCATTTTCAAGGTCACAGCGAGACTTTGACCAGTTTTGAAAATGTTGTTAGCGTGATATCTAATGAACCGCTCAACCTAGAATCTTCAAACTTGGTACCAGTCTTCATCTGGGGAATACGCAGACCTGAAAAGCTTTTGGTGACCTTGACCTCATTTTCAAGGTCACAGTGAGACTTTGGCCAGTTTTGAAAATGTTGTTAGGGCCATATCTCATGAACCCATTAACCTTGAGTCTTCACGGGGGACATAGTATTCAGCTCTGTACGTCCGTCCGTACGTCCGTCCCGCTTCTTGTTCTTAACATCAATTTGTGACAAATACTTGTTTCCACTGATAATTGGATCTTAATGCTAAATGTATCACTTTGATAGTGTCAAAAAAGCATTACACAAACCAATTATCCATAGTCAGAAAACATACCATAAAGATTCAAATAAAGTCCAATGGCAGCCATGTTTGTGTGAACACCTTTGATTCATTTTGTGTAAGAAGGAATTGCATGGCTGAACTTTACATTATTAATTTGGTTTATTACTGCTTCATTTATTTAGTTTATATACATTGTCTTTCAATTGGAACAATTTATTTTCATTTTCCTTACATCACCTTATATTCCCCCTTAAACGTGCTACTGCCCTTTAAACAAATATATATCACCCTAAAAAGTGTAAATGATATTATTCTGGGAACTTACAAGATTTTCCTCACAGTCCATGTTTGCTGTTGTTAATCCATTCTCCATCGAATACGCTGTCGTACATTTCTTGGAAAGGAAGGTGATTTGATTTTGTGTTGTAAATACAACACAATGTCTTGGTTATCATTTCTAATTTAAACAATACAGATCAGTATCATTATTTGATGCATTAAAGAGTAAATAATTTGAGTTAATATGCATGGCGGGTAACCACATAACATAATTAATTTCTTAGTTCTATCAATTTCGTATTCATCAAAGATTTTTTAACACCAAAAAATGACTTATATCTTGTTTGATATTAATTTAATAACTAAGATGAAATAACTCTACTCTTATCGACTACACTCATGGGCAAAAGAAGCGATACCATACATGTACAAGATTTATGCCACGAGTGATTGATATCACTGTCACTCAAACAGGTTTACTTCTTGTCTTCAGCAGCCAAACCAACTAAGTTATAAATTTTAAACAAAATATGTTTACTCTTTGAACAGCACCTGTTTTTTAAAATTCAATATAGAAATCTCCTTAATTAGAAGGGATAGAGAGTAAAAAGAATTGTTATTTTGTGTCGTCTCACAGTAAAGAATTAATGTAAATGGAGATTTATTTATATTGATAACGTATTATAGTAACAAAAATTCTACATTTGTTATTTCTTAATTTAATTCCAAACATTCTGGCCAAAAGACTTTTTGAAAAAGCTGTTTCCGACCCCAAGTGTATTCGAAAAGACATTGAAATAAAAGAATCAAATTGATGAATAAATAATGTTTAATTAACGTCTTCGTGTGCCTTTCGCAGAGCAAAGTCGTATTTCACTGACAATAGTGTTTCGTTTTTTACTCTAACGAACCTTTGGTATCCTTTCTTTTGCCACGGAGTGAATTCAAGCAGCTGAATGTTCAATAACCAAATGCACAAATAACTTTACACTATCAAATGGGATTTTGACATAGAATACATTGTGGGAAATATTTTTGTATTCTGGACAAAATTCTTGACAAACATTTTCCTATTGATTCTCACCGACGTTGGATTAAAACATGATACAATATTGTAACATAACTGTCTGTTCCCTATTGTATCCACTTGGATATCAGAACATTGGTAGCAATGTGTGGGTGTGGCTCTCATGGTGGCTGCAAAATAAAGACAGATTACGAAATTAAAATGCCTACTACTTATTCTTGCAATTCTTTTTACAGTAATCAATATAACTCTTTGGCAAATACAGCTGCATACCTTATGTTAGTTCACTTACCTGTGTATTCTACTGCACATATTTAATATTACTTCATGTCTTTGAAGCATCCCAGAATTGCTAAAACGAAACAGATTATGTTGACATTTCACTACTGACGTTAAGATTCTTTTTGCGTTAACATTATTGGTAAGGCGTACGTAAAAGTATAACAAAAAACAAATAAATAAGGAAATATTTAGCAATTTGAAAGGTATCAAACTTACATTGAGGTAAAGGTGGCGTGGTCTTCTCAGTTATGGGCACAGTTGAGTGACTAGTTGTCATACTGACGGCTGAAATACGCATTAGAATGATGACTTAGATAGGGACTCTTTATGTTCGAATCGCTGTTTCATTTTGAGTATCACTGATATTGAACATTCAGTTTAGACAACCATAACACTCCCATATGAATGTGTCTGATCCTGTGTTTTTACTTTCAGCACAACTATACTAATTCGCTATATTAGGCCAAGATGGCTCTGCGCCCTTATCAGTTTTCAACCAGCGCACCGGCTCTTTTTTCAGATGTTGACATGGGAAAAAGAATGAACCATATGCTTAAGAATGATTCAAAAGAATCCCATGCTATCACCTTGGTAGATGAACAAAATCAACAAAACTCCTTTATTTGGAATAAACTCCAAAAATAAATTATGAAATATATGCTCTTGATAAAATTTGAATGAGTGTGACACAGTACATACGGTATCGACAGTCGACTTCTCTGTTACAGAAGTCCCAGTTACAGCAGTTATCACACACGTCATGGTCTGTACCCGCAGTGCTGGTGCATGGCTGTTGAGACAAAAGTTAATTGAAAGGTTTCTCCGGAGTGTAGCCTGACAATAAAAAAGAGTTGTTAACGTTTTTATTTCATTATAAACTGATTTGTCTGAAATCATTAAACATCAATGTCTCTCACGTCGGCATCAATATATATTTTTGTTGATTTAATCCCTAAATTTTTATCTTGCTACTTACCAGGTTTTCTTCACAATCCATATCCACTGTAAGTATACCTGACTCATTTCGTAGAACCTGGGTGCACTGCTTGAATAATAAGAACAAAACAACATAAAAGTACTGATACTGAAATGTATTTATAGATAACTAAAATTAAAATATACAAATACGTTATATTGACGATCATTTCTCAAATCAATTTTTTTCTAGATCCGTTCAATGTTCTACCTCAATATAACTATAAAAAAGGTTATAAATCATTTCAGAATTAATGCAACTGTAATTTCTTATCTATGGATTGCAACTCTTATGACAATTTTCTTTTCGAGAACCTTCCAACATACCGACGAAGTGTGGGCACATTCAACCTTGTTGTAACAGCCATCAATCTCCTCCAGCTTTGTGTCATAGCACTGGAAGCATTGTCTTCTAGTTGTTCCTAGGCAACACGTTTTATTTTGTAAATTTTTTTAATAAGAAAGGAAATTTAAGCATATATAGATTTTACGTCCGCTTCATCCAAAGATAATTCATAACACGGGCCAACATATATATTTTGTTAAAAGAGTGAAATTAATCATTGTGTATTTGACTTACCTCCAAGAAGACCATAACTGTAAGCTTTGACTGTAAATACACAAATTACTTTCTTTAGCGAAAAGCAAGTTAGTGATATAACTTAAAAGAGCAGTAGCACGTTTTCTGATAATTCTATATCTTAAATGTTTCACTGATAATTGTAAGTTAATGCTAAAGGTATTATTTTGAAAGTGTCAAAAATCTCATAACACAAGCCAATCACCCATAGTCAGAGGACAAAGTATGAAGATTCACATAAAATCCGTTGGCGGCCATGTTGTGTGAACACCTTTAATTCATTTTGTGTAAGAAAAAGGAATCGCATGGCTAAACTTTATATTATATATTTAAGTTATTACTGCTCCATTTAGTTATGATACGTTGTCTTTCAATTTGAACCATTAATTTTCATTTTCCTGACATCACCTTATATTCCCCTTAAAAACGTGCTACTGCCCCTTTAAAGATGAAGAAAAATATTCTACCACAGTGACATAACAGGAATTATTTTAATGATCAAATTTCATCTTTGATAAACTTTTATATTAACGGTATTACTAATATTTTATTAGTAAAGGGTAGCTCATACCAAAAGGATAATAATTTGTAAAAGCTACAATGATGCACCTCTCTGTATACATTCTTCTTTTCTAATTGAATGATTTTTCTTCATGATTTCAATTCAATGTAATGACAAGTGTAACAGTTACTAAAATCGTATTTAGTGCAGTTAGTTTAAGTTAGTTAAGATTGAGGAAACCAGGCGTCTTATTGTGTTTTAATAAAAAACTTATTTCTAAAGGTTTTCTATAATCATTCCATATTTCCCTTTACAGAAGGTTCAATGTATAGGTTATTCATTGTAGAAAGCAAATCTCGCTGAGGTCATACGTCAGACTTACAGTAGCACATTAAAATGGACTATTATCATTGTAGAGAAACAAAAGTTTGAGACGCGATGTTACCCTTGTCTAGACACACATCAGAGTTGCAGTAGCTCATTAAAAATGGACTATTATCATTTATGAATTTAATATACTGACATGTAATTAAACAAAAGTTTTAGACGCAATGTTACCCTTGTCTGAACACACATCAGAGTTGCAGTAGTCTTGTTCACAGCAGGAGGAACAGATCTTGTGTCCAGACCGAGTTGGGAAACTGTTTGATGTACAGGTCTGCAAAACATAAAATTGTTCATTATCGATATTAAGGCAGATGACATTGTTCTTTTGATAACTGCTTTTAAGTTATCAACATAATCTTTGTCTCGTTTTTTTATTAGCAATGAAAAAAGATTGATCGATGACTGATAACACGGTCTACAGTTATTGTCATTTGGTACTGATAACACGTTTCATTTTCATTGATAGATCCCGGTATATATGTATCTACACAAGAGTTACAACAACAATAACAATTTGGTTCCTACCTGTGTAGATGCACAGCCAGCAGTAAAACGTAGATCCTGTCTTCCTACGTCAAATATCTCCATAGAGCAGTGCTGAAAATGGTAAACAATATGGCATGAGAAATAATTTACATACAGACATGTCCGTGTCACCATAAAAGTGTAAATTGTTCAAAGACTAAATAGTCCGAGTGACATCGCTTTAACCTAATGAACAGAAAAACAGCATTGTTTCCATTTTCTATCTTATATTCTGGAGATGATTAATGATGAAGAAGACATAATGGATAAAGAAGTTCTTTATTAAGCTTTCCTGACGTTTCGCCATAGATAATAATGTTCTTCTCAAGATACTGATGTCGCATCACTTGCTTGAGGACATTAGTATCCAATACTAACTATGTTGAAACATCGCAAAACTTGGGAAAAGAAGATGTATACTAGTATTCATAGAATTGCTTTCGTTATTCATTTTGTTTTATTTTGATAAAAGTTTGCACTATCATCAGTTGATTTTTTAAAAATCGTTTTTGTGATTATACACATAGAAATGTTGAGATCCAACAGATTTGCTTCTAAAAGTATACGATCTTATAATTACTATATCTGTTTTCTTAAAATTAAGATCGTGAGCATATTGATTATTCGATAAATATCTCACATTCTTTATCAAAACTTTATTTGAAAAAAAATGTTTTGTAATTTTTGCATATTGAATCATTCACAAATTGCTGAGAAACATAATATTTCTCGAATAAAAAGGAACGAACGTTTGTGATTTTACAAGAGTAAATGTAAACCTGTAGCAGCAAATTTGAAATACAGAATTTTGCCTTAAAATACCGACCTCCCCGATTTTACACATTGTAACTTGATTGCACTCCACAACCGATAATGCCTCTTTGCATGAGAAACATATTGGACCAGATGGAGCTGAAAAGACGTCATAGTCTTGTTTGTGCTGTTTTTCAACATTTTAAAGCAAATTTAGTCAAATAGTAATTTTAACCATCAGCTGAGGTTTGTCAATCTAAGAATCGTTTCCTTTTCCTCGAAGTTAAGATTGTTCTTTGTGATCAATGTTGTTATCTTTTTACTTTTCAAAACTACAATCTTAAGGATGTTTGCTCCTCAAATTTATAGTATTAAACTTTTTTTCTAACTTATGTTTTTTAAAAGCTCAAAGTATATGATTGGAAAATCAGCATTTAAAAAATAGGGGGTAGTGTGTTTTTTTCGAGATATGACGCCTGTAAGATAGTGGGGTGAAGTACAATTTTAACATGGGAGTCTATGGGAAAATGAGAAAACCCTTAACTGCTAAAAACTTTAAAATTCTACATTTCTAGTATTCAACTTTTTTTCCTTTTGTGATATGTTACAAAGTTTATGTTACCCTACCGAAATCAATGAAAAAATATATATGGTAGTGTGTTTTTTTTAAAGCTATGACACAAAATGTACCAGAAAACCCCCCTTTTAGTCAAATTTAGACCATTTATGCTGTTTAAGCACTTTTTAGAGGTTCTTAAGTTATATTTTCTTTATTTCATTTGTTTTGTAAAAGTATGTAGATGATGTAGAATATCATGAAGTAAATAAAGATGAGAAAAAATCTTTACTTAATCATATTTGATTTTTAAAGTTAACAGTAAGGAGCGGACATCCCTAATTGTTTAAATTATCATATAATTTCTTAATGATTTTAAATTTCGTTCAGAGATACATAAAACACAAGAAGATGTTTACAATTTCGACTCATGCAAATGTGCAAATAATGAAATTACAGGTTATGGTTTAAAATCACCATAGGTGTCACCTACTTACCTCGTGTAGTGAGCTGATGTTGCGTGGTATGGTGAGGGATGATGCCTAGAAGTGAAGGTCTGTCTCATTAGGTTCACTTGTATCTCTCTGCCTTTCTAGTCTGTATTTTGATCTGTATCTGTGACCTACACATTCTACAATCTCTTACTCTCCCAGGAGTTCGTAACCCGAAGCAGTCGTTAAATCTGTTTCTAATGCACGTTTAACGAACACATAAAGATAATCGTTATTAAGGTTTAGAAGTGTAACACGAAACAGTCGTTATGCAAATGCTTAATCATTCGTTAGGTAGTATTTGAGGAAGTGTAACTCGAAATATCGATAGCTTAAAGAAAGGTAAAAGTCTATGGGATTGCCCATGAACTTCTTTGGAACTGAATATGCTTATTCATGTACTATATTACTTTATCAGTTTTATGAGTATGCGTACTTAAATGCAATCTTCTGTTGAAATCCAAACGAATAAATTAAATACAATAAAGTTTATTGCAAGATTAATAAATTACATGCTCATTTTAAATGTCATTTTCAAAATCTGAATATATTTGGAATTGAACAGTATACAAAATTTATACTACACTCAACCTAGTTGAATAGTTTATTTTGCCCTTGAGTTTAGTATGCAGTATTGTTGTTTAAATTTACACTATTTCGATGGTCAAAATAGCATGCTGACATAATATTGTTCAGCTGACTCCCATTGACAATGCTATGATATGACCCAAACAAATATTCGTAATATATTGGGCCATCATTGATAAACTTTTACCATTTACAGATCCATCCACATTTGAAAGAGAAATTGCATGGTTTAATTATACTTTATTTCTGTTTTGAAAAATATTGCAACATAATTTTAGTATTCTGTATCATGCCCCTAACAAACTTACCTACAACTGAACACGTTTTTGTATTACACAAGTTGGTGTCACAGCACTCCCTGCACCATCTCTGATGACCCAGGGATACATTCATTGGACAAGCCTGTAATAAAAATAAGCTTATCTCTATTAAAAGAACTTTACCTGTCTCAAATCTATGCTTTGATTTCGTTGACACAAAACCTTATCAGTCTAAATTTGAATGATTTTAAAGAAGACAAGGACGAAATAATAGTTACGTTGAGAGATTACTCGAAAGAAATATATTAATCATGTGTGTAAACTTAATAGATCAGGTGGCAATATATATATATGCTATTGATTAGTTTAAGTTCTTTATGCTTTTACAATTTTGAAATAATACACATAACGCAATATGGCTATAGTTTATCAAGATCCTGTGTCTTATTTAAGTGCCTAAGAATGTAATACAATCAGTCTTGATGAAGTTTCAAATCTTGATTTCAAAAGTTATCTCATATCATTTGTCAAAAGTAAGATTTTAAACGCTCCCCTTAAAGGAAGTACTGCAACACCATTGCTTGTTTCCCGATTTCTTCCATTCCTTTTATCACATAAGGGTTTTCTAGTTATATTTACAGCTCTTCTTCTAAAACGAGTAACTTAGCGTTTTTAATAAATCAGGTCTTTTTGTGGCAGCCATAGGAAATTCATCAATGCTGACTTTGTGTCATGCTTCTTTGCCTTTGATGAATATGTTAAGTCTTTAAATATAGACCCATACGTTTTTGTAACACATAAACACTTTCTTGTTTATAATTTAGAATTGGATTTACATTTAAAAGTGCTTACATGATTCCACACAAAATCTGTGGCACAACCGCCATAAATCCGAATTGGTCCTGTGCTTATTTTTTCTTCGTAATAGCAATGCTGCAATTGAAGCAAAATATTCAACGTTGAAAATCATCGAAAGTTATTCTGATAAAGGCTTTATCATTTAATATTCGTTTATCAATATCAGAAAATGTATAACTATTACAATGTCCTGTTTAATAATTGCAGTTCAAGTATGAAATATAATTGTATGATCATATTCTTAAAAGAAGATGCAAATAATATTTCCTTTTCTCTTTCTTTTCTTGTGGGGACCCTCTTACCAAACACTAACAATTACTTTTGTTGACATAACTACTAGTTACACAAAAGACTAGACAAATTAAGATAATTAAATAATTATAGGATTGGTAATTATATATGGAAAATGGGTCATTCTTAGTAAGTTCGGTTTTTGTTAGTTAAATGTCGTTCAAATGACAAATGCTCAAGTGACAAACGTAAGGCACACAGCTGTGTATGTACCGTGAAATCTAGGAATGATCACAATCTGCAGATTGTTCGAACAATCTAGGAATATTTTGCATTCTTAGATTGTTTAAACAATCTGCAGATTGTGAGGCCTGCACATTCTGGGAATGATCACAATCTAGGAATGACTTGTGTCAAACTGACTGAGTAGCGTAGTCTATTCCCAGGTTGTGAAGGGCTATGAGAGGTAATCTATCCTCATTTTATGGAGTATAGAGATCGATTCCTAGATTGTGAGGTGCTCTTAGCTGGGCTTGGTGTCCCTCTGACGGGGCAGTGTGGTCTATTCCCAGATTGTGAAGGGCTTTTTACAGGACTTGAAATTTTAATGAACAACTTTAAGGGGCGATTCCAAGATTGTGAGGTTTTTTTACTCGACTTTGAGTCCTTCTGGTCCTCTTGAGAGACAATTCTCAGATTGGCTTTATACGCGAGTTAAGAGTCTTGAATAGCACCTTTGAGGGACGATTCCCAGATTGTGTGGGACTTTGATTACTACTGATCGACTTTGAGAGACGATTTTTAGATCGTGAGGGGCTTTGTGTGCGTCTTTGAGTCCTACTGATCGACGTGAGAGACGATTCCCAGCTTGTGAGGGACTTTGTGTGCGTCTTTGAGTCCTACTGATCGACGTGAGAGACGATCCCAGCTTGTGAGGGGCTTTGTACGCGACTTTGATTCCACTCGTCCTGCAGAGTTAATGTAAATTTAGAGTATTCTTGTTAATGGCAAAACACTTTATCAGGTCTGAAACATTAGGATTTAAACTGCTTAGCATATGCGAGTATACACTGCAGTTGAATTTATCATATGCAAGATTTTCAATTACCAATATTTTTAGTTTTTGTTGTCGTATGCTCTCGGCAATAAGAAAAAGGGTTAAATCATCGTTCAAAAAAGCTCTTGAGTGTTTTGAAAGAAATTAAAAAGTGAAAATGTACACATAGTCATCAATACTTCGTATGTCCACCTTCAGCTGTTATGCAGGCAAACACTCGACGTCTCATTGATATCGTTAGACGTCTGACGGTGGCGTTAGGGATGTTCCCCCTTTTATCCTGTAGGGCTTGTTCAAGCTGCCTCATCTTTGCGCAGTCATGTTACCCATAACGATCACATTGGCGACTTGTTTTCTCCTCGGATACCGCCCCAAACGATCACACTCCCCCCCACCGTGTGCCTGGATCTCTGCAACACAATTTGGGGCGTTTCTTTCACCCTGACGGCGATAAACGCGGGCTGTGCCATCATGCTTAATTTATATAAACAAAACCTACTTTCATCGGTGAACATAACATTTCGCCAATCATGAAGCTGCCACCTTCGTACACGTCTTGTCCAGATTAATCGGTTATGTCGATGTTGACGGACGACGGACCCGACGGACCCGAATCCCTGCTGCTCTTAACCTCCTTCTGGCGGTTGATTGACTAAGCACACTCCCGAGAGCCGTAGACGCCGATTCTGCAACTGTCAGGAATCGATTTCGGAGGTGGAAAGTTCTTAAGTAACGGTCTTCCCGACATGACGTCACACGTGGTCTACCTGAACGCGATCTATCTAATTTTGTTCCCATGTCCCTATAACGTTTCATCAAATTTTCTATGGTTTTTCGATGATAGCCGAATGTTCTTACAATAAGAACATTTGAAGCACCCATGTCCTTCATACCCAAGGCCCTGCCGCGCTGTTCTGGGATCAATCTAGCATTTTAAAAGTGGTTTATATGACCTGGTTTACATGTGAATTGATCGCTTGCTAGCTCACTTTCAATAATGAATGTGCAAAACATTGATCAATTTTTTCTCAGTTTTCTACAAAAGTCATGAAAATGATGTACGTTTCTGAAAGGAACAACTGAAATGTCACGTTTTGGCAACCTGTTACCATAAAAACTTAACATTTAGCTACAGTACCGTATTTCCTCGAATACAACCCCGGGGTTCTATTTCGTTCAGTACCCCCTTACCCCCCTGGTTCTTTTCGAGGCCCGGGTTATAATGGAGGCCCGAGTTGTATTTCTTTAGGTCTGAATTGACGTTTAAATTTTTTTTGAGGAATGGCGTTTTCATAGAAAATTACTGAACTAGTTCTACATATCTCGTGGCATTTCTGTTGATATTCATTCTTTTATCAAAACTATTGGAGACCCCGGGTTCTATTTATGTCAGCACCCCCTTACCCCCCGGGTTCTATTCGAGGCCCGGGTAGTAATGGAGGCCCGGGTTGTATTAGAGGAAATACGGTAAATTAAGAATATATTTGAATTATACAAATGGATAGTTTCTTTTGGGGTTAAGAGTATCTTACTTTTATTGGGGCTGAGCATGTGGATGGCTTACATCCACTGAATGATCTGACCCCCAGACAAACATAACACGTGCGAAGGGCGTCGCTTTGTGTCGCTGTGGACAAAGTATCAATGCAAAATTCAAATAAAATTATGGTATTAAAGTTTTTCAGTCCGCTTAAAATCGACCCGAGGATCACAAATTAAAAAAATTAATATATCGAGATACGAAATCCTCTTCACCGGGCTTGAAAGGAGCCCCGTAGGTACCATGATGTTTTAACAATTACAGCACATTTTATTACATGTGAAACCTAGCCGTTAGCTGACCAATCACATCATCGGGCTTAAAGGGCCGCTTGTGGGGATCTTGTTGAGAGAATGGCTGCACAAAGTGACTTGCCCTTAGAAAGGGGAGATCGGGGCAGGCACGGCACAGGGGCATGTTCGTCTTTTCTCTGTTAGTTCTGTTTGATGGCCACTTAAACTTAAATTGCTATTTCCCAAGAGACAAGATATCTTAACGCCCACACTGACTTCAAAATGGCGACACTCCAACAAGTTCTTTATAAACTTTATAAACGATGGCCGAGGTGAACCGAATCAACCCCGATGCGGGGTATGGGTTTTTTTACCTTAAAAGCATAGTTTTGCCAATCTAGCTACGTTAGGCACTTTTAACCAATTTTGCAATAAAGTTAAGATATGTCTCATTAGATGTACAAACATATACACTAGTATATTACTAAAAAAACAACACATTCATGTCTCTATTTAAGTAAAAAGGAGACGTACCGGCCCGGTCTCCCCTATTGATTGGTTATGTATGGCTGAGCTTAAGTGAGAACTTGCGATTGGGAGGCTTAGGTGTGATTTAGTGGAGAGGGAAACATGCCAGATTTAGTTAGATTCAGGATAGATATGATAATTTGAAACTTATTTCATCGACATAAGTCCTTTTTCAGAATGGATATTTACAAATGTTATACATGAAATACGATCATTCTGAATAAAAAAGTTAATGGCTGTTAATATACAATATACCAATAACCATATATCAATAACAATTATGTGTACACAATAAAGGCGTTTTATCTAGAAATCTTCAATGAATGTTAAATATTAAATCATGCTTACCAGCGAAGCTCATTAAGACAACAAGGCAACCTGAAAGAGATACTAGTCATTAGTTTGTTTTACATATACATGCATAAACAAAAATGGACCCATTTTTAAAGTTGCTAATTGTACTGTTCAAATCAATGGACAACATAGCAGTTACCTATGAAGGCCAACATTTCACAGCATTAGAAATGGTTGACCTGTATAAGTGGCACATAATATAATACTATTATCAGTGCAGCTGCACTTTAGACATCGAAGAATAAAGTACTGTAATTGTGTTGATAAGAATCTTATCTAAATGGTGGGGCGTGCTGACTTTCACTTTCTCAAGGCTTATTAAGAAATTCAAGCATAACGCTTACATAATAAAAGTGTCACTCGATGCATCTAGAGAAATCTACCAAACATTTCACCAAAATCGTACTGAACACATGATATACGATTCTCTGAGCCCCTTAAAGGGGCAGTAGCACGTTTTTAGAGGGCATATAGGGTGATGTCAGGAAAATGAAAATTAGTGGTTCCAATTGAAAGACAATGTATCTAAACTAAATGGAGCAGTTATAATTCAAATATATAATATAAAGTTTAGCCATGCGATTCCCTTTTCTTACAGAAAATGAATTAAAGGTGTTCACACAAAATGGCCGCCAATGGATTTTATGTGAATCTTCATACTTTGTCCTCTGACTCTGGATGATTGGCTTGTGCAATGAGATTTTTGACACTGTCAAAATAATACATTTAGCATTAACTTACAATTATCAGTGAAAAATTTAGAATATAAAATTATCAAAAAACGTGCTACTGCTCCTTTAAAGGATTTGAATACTCTTTTCTTTATAATCAGGCAATCATCGATGTTTTAATAAGACTGCATATTTATTGACTGGGGAAGAACTTTTACTTAAAATAGTTTGCGAACAAAGTATGTGATGCATTTCAAAGGAATACTGCAAAGATATAGGATCAATATCACCTTGGAGGGTGTTCATCCAAATGGATGAGTTACAAATGTACATCCTCCCTCCAGTTGATTTTGACAGATACTTGGCGACAATTCCATAAAGAGAGAACATATTGTCAATTGTACAATAGCCTTTCCTAAATCCTGCTTGATTCTCGTGTATAATGTTGTTTTCTGTGGTCCACTGTTGCAGTCGCTCGTTTAGTATTTTGGTGAATATCTTACCAATCACTGGCAAAAGAGAAATCCCTCTATAGTTATTTGGATCAGATAAAGAACAATTCTTGTGCAGGGGGCATATAATAGCTTTGCACCATGCCGTTGGGAATATACCAGTTGTCAAAATTTCTTTGAAAAGGTTCATCAAACTCGCTGAAATCTGTTTGACAGAGTGTTTTAATAATTCAGAAGAGAGTCCGTCACAACCTGGAGTTTTTCGATGTTTAAGATTCTTGATTGTATCCGTGACCTCACGCAGTGTTATATCAGTGTTGAGTTGATCAGGGTATTGCTGGTTACAGGCATTACAGTTCGAATCATGATCTGTTATGTCACATGTGACGTCATCAATAATGTTCGAATCAGTTGCTCCAGAGTTGAGTAAGCTATCAAAATAGGTAAACCATTCTGTGCTACTAATTTTACTGCTGAAAGCAGTGCGTTTCATCGACTTGATAGCTTTCCACAGTTCCTCAGGGTTGTCACGGATGTTATAAAACTTCTCTTTAATTTGTAAATGATGAGAGGTTTTCTTAACTCTGCATGTTGATTTAAAAACACTTTTCATGTGTTGATAATTCTGGAAGTCAGCTGAAGCGTCCGTCAATCTAAACTTGTCCAGAGCACGGTACTTGTCACGCTTGGCTGACTCGCACTGGTCGTCCCACCAGGCAGGCTGTCGCGCTCTCGGGTCACGTGACCCGTGTCGTCTGCTCATCTCTTCCGCAGCCCGCGCATAGAGATTCGTGATCATATCGACAGCGCTGTCAATGTCGTCATACATAACGTTGTTAGTAGCCTCTATAATTGATTTAGAAAGGTTGTCAGAAATACGCTTTTCAAAGTTCTCCTGAAAGATATCATTCCACACAAACTTTGTATATGGTTGATTTACTGTATCAATTTTTGAGTCACTTAATTTGGCGTTAATGTTTAATTCACATGTAATAGGAAAGTGATCAGATTCGTCCAGTGTTAACACCTTAAAGTCAATTATCTGATCAAACAACTGTGAAGATGCAATCATGTAATCAACTGTGCTTCGACCATTGTTTGCTGTACATGTAATATTACCATCTACATCTCCTGGGAATCTTCCATTAAGAAAATGTACACTGTGTAAACTACAAATGTCAAGCAATCTTCTACCAAAATTATTGACTTCCTTATCCTTGTTTCTTCGTGGTAAACAAAACTCATCACTGTCATACCATTCACTCACAGGTAGAAAGTCAGCACTAGACAATGTATTCAAACTAAATGGAGAAGTAATATTTCAAATATATGACCTAATGTTTAGCCATGCGATTCCATTTTCTTACACAAAATGAATTACAGGTGTTCACACAAAATGGCCGCCAAAGGATTTTATGTGTCCTCTGACTATGGATGATTGGTTTGTGTAATGAGATTTTTGACACTGTCAAAATAATATATTCAACATTAACTTACAATTATCAGTGAAAAATCTTAGTTACACAATTATCGAAAAACGTGCTTCTTCCCCTTTAACGGTTGTAACTGAAAGGAAATGAATAACAATAATTAACAATGATATCAATTATGGTCCGAAATCTGTAGAAATCGCTGTTGGAACCAGCACGGAGTTTTCGATGACTTTAATGACAAGAAATACCACAATAAAGACCTACTGTGAGTGACGTAGAATGCTGAATTAAGATGTCAAGATCGGGCATGTAAGGCAATTCTCCCCTGGACAACTTAACCTTCTGCCTGCTGGATTGTTTTGAAGAAACGCATTTTACTCCTCTCTGCTTGATCTGCTACAAATAAACACCTATATAAGATTTGAAACACAAGATGAAGATGAACGGCTATCATTTCTTTTTGGAAGAAAGGAGAGCTCAGTATATGCTATCGACCACAGACGAAGAACCATTATTTTGCTTGAATTTGCCAACTTCCTCTATAGCAATAAAACATACCTAGACAATGTATACGACTCGTGACTAGTTCTCCCGCATTTGTATTATATCGACTGTAAATATATTTTGAAATACATGCAACAATGGATTTATGTTTCAATGTGTAATTGTATTGCATGTGTACCATTATTGTGTAATATCTTTCTCACTTGACTGATTAGCTATGTTTGTTCATGTAATCTTCGGATATATTTCTGGGGGAAATAAAGAATCTCTCTCTCTCATGACAATGAATAAAAATGAAAAATTACACAAGTCATAATTTTGTACTTAATTTTCAAAATCGGACTATTTTGTCAATAAATATTTCTTCATAATTTATATCAGTTTATTCAGAAATAAATTCGGTACCAGAAAAAAATTGTTCTGCACGAATGCGACTTTCTTCCAACAAACAAGAGCTTGTTACAAACGATGTTAGTTGAAATGATGAATTTTAAACGTAATTTCAAGCAGTCAAAATATTTACTGAACGATGCAATTTACTTCCGTGTTGATGTTTTTACAAATAACGTATCAATCATTTTCAAAATTTAAGTAATCGATTTGCTTTTTTATGTCCCAAATATGAGTATTAAATATTGTCGTTTTCATACAAATATACGTCCATCTCTTATTGATATCGCCACTAATGACAGATCAAAAAAGATCGTAACATCTCGCAAGATCGCGAAAATGTTGAACGATGACAATGCTGTTTAAATCGAGATATTTTGAGATCAGTGTCATCCTATAATTTTAATAAACCAAGAATGAAATACATTTCTACGAATGACTGTTAAAGGGTTTACGGAAATTCATTGCAGAATAGATGCAAAATACATTTTAACTTGGATTGAGATTTCCTTCGCTACGGCGGGGCACGTATCAAAACAGCGCCAATGATTTACATGACAATCACGTAACCCATATTTTCTAATCGTATTTGTACAATAATTCTGGAACATTAAACAAAAATATAACATGTGTGGTGTCTAAATTGTATTTTTTTACAATTCTAGATTTTTTTTGATTTTAAAACACCATTTAGTTGGACGGTTATCTGCCTAAATAAAGCTTTTTTATATTCTTACAGCTTAGATATCCGACGGCTCAATAACGGTTTATTCAAGCCAATTATCATTGTATTAACATGTAGTATTGTACATTTCAAAACCCTGTCAAATGACGCTACAAGGCTTAATCTAGATTAGACTGCCTTGTTACATTAGTGCTGTTTCGGCTCGACATGTCTATCTGTTAAAACTTTAAAGTGATAATCTGAAGATCTGTTGTTTGCTGAATCTTACATAACATATACTGATGATTATTTCTGACAGTGGCAAATAACAAACAAACTGAATATTTTCTACAATCGAATACCTACATAATGTTTATTCTTTTGAGTTTACTGCAATTTAAAGATATACTCAAAAGAGGCAATTAGATGGTGGATACTTTTACCATGATGATTTAAAAGGAAAGATGTTATTTATTACAGACCCAAAGATGCAGTTGCACCCTTTGCCAAAGGCTCGCATAATATAAATGTTGTTCCTCATATATATTATATTTACTATAGTAAACACACTCGCTCAATAATCTCTACGTCTATGTATTTTAGCAAACATGTGACATGTGGGACACAACATTTTATGAAAGGAAACCTTTTTCCTATTGTCTTAATGGAAAGATAAAAATCTTGTCCATTATTGTTTATTTCCTGTCACGTGTAAAGTTTGTAGGCCATTCCTAGGCGAGGTTTAAATTGTTTCATCTCAAGAATTAATAACTGAGGGCAAAGACATCCCTTGTTACATGCAATATTGTATAATCACAGAGATCTGTCATTAATCGTTACTGAAAAATGTTTACTTATGTAAACAGGCCATGGGCCCATCTTCCTGTACATACAACATGATACGTCAATATTTGATGAAGTCACGAACAATGAAAAGCGTAAACGTTTCTTTGATCCTAGATTGCGTTTCAAGCTAAATTGTTAGAAGATAGAAGTTAATATGTGAAAAAAAAACCTAGTCGAAATGGAATTGGAAGATTACAAAATTAGTGAAGGAAGCTTATCATAAAACAACGATCCACGTAAAGGACAGTTTAGGCAGTGGGAAATGAACCTCATCATCAATATATTGGTAAGCTTGCAGTTCTTCCTTCGCCAGTTGATGCTTTAAGTGACATGACTCACATAGTGCAATTCGAGTACTGGTTAAATGACTAGCAATGAATGGTATAAACATAAGCTTCGATTGTAAACGAATAATACCACTGAAGGTCAATAAAAGCATGTATATCATGCGTCTAATTATAAACGTTGGTATACAAACATTGTGTAATCTTACTCTTGTATGATCCAGTTTGGTGTATATTAATTTGGACTTCAACGTGTGTTTAACAAAAATTACTTCCACATGTGTTTTACATTTGCTGTAATTTTTAATTGTTGATAAATGTTGGTGCATTCTTTTTTTTTTAAAGAATTCTTTCTGTGGCACACCAAGATATTCATAATATACAGTTTTGATTAGAAACAATTATGGAAAATTTATGTTATATTCAATGTGATAACTGCATCACATAATCAAAACTATACATAATTCATAAGAAACTTGTTCGTTCATTAAATTGCAAAATATTTATTTATTAGATCTGAGTTCAATTGGTCAACTCTGATTATGGTATATAGACTGGGTTGTAAAGGGTGCTATTTTGAGGACGGATGTGTCTGTTACAGTTGTGAGTCACACAGCAGTAGGTACACTCGAAGGAGTGACTGTAAATGTTGGAGGGGTCAAGTTTCAAACAGTCATCCAGCAGGGAGGAATTCTGTAGCCATTTTGACTCACATTCGGAGACACTGCCACATCTGTTGAACACAAGGTATTCATATCAAGCTCTAATTAGGAACAGCTTATTTTTACAGACGGAGGGGGTTTGCCTCAATTGGTTTGTACATTTTAATTTCATCCCCCCAAACTTCATGTTATTATTTTGGTGACAGTATGACTGAATGAAAAAAAAAGTTGAGCTAAATTTATTTAGATTGTGGAAGATCCCGTTTCTTATCATATCAGAGAAATGGGAAGTATTAACTTATGGCATGGTTTCAATAACATATATTTGCAGTTGTTTTGAAAGGAATAATTAGTATCTGGTTAATGTTAAAATTAACATAATTTGTAAAAGGCAGAAATAAAAAATAGAATTTACACCATCATAACTGCTTCCATATTTAAATGTTGGCAATATTGGAACAATAGGCACGTTTATTAATTTCCCCATAGAATATGCTTTCCTTTCTGTTAAGATCCGTGTTATATCACATTAACGTTACATACATTTTCACTTTTTAATTTTTTTTCAAAACACTCAAAATCATTTTTGAACGATGATTTAACTTTTTTTCTTATTGCCGAGAGCATACGACAACAAAAACTAAAAATATTTGTAATTGAAAATCTTGCATATGATAAATTCATCTGCAGTGTACGCTCGCTTATGCTTGGCAGTTACAATCCTAATGTGTCAGACCTGAAAAAGTATTTTTTGCCATTATCAAGAATACACTTAAAAACAATAACTCTGCAGGACAGGTGGAAACTGGTCGCCAGACAAAAATCATGACATTGATCGTGCAAAGAAAATGTCGAATAAACGTTTGATATAAACAGGTGTGCTATGCTGTTTACAGACATCACCTTATATCTAGACAGTCAATAAATGTGTGTCTTGCAAGACTGTACCAACTTTTTTTGCTTTTACCTAAACAAACTCCATATCTTTTACCGTTTAGTGACGTGTTTGTCTCCGTTAACATCGTTGAGGACGGTGTTGAGACAGTAGGGAGTCGTGTTGTTACATCTGACACTAACTGCTCGTCTAGAATCAACACCACATTCAGCTCCACTACACACCTCACACTCAACTGAAAGAGGGATATAAAACTTGTATAAAAAAGGTATTGTATCACATATACCTCCCCCCAAGATAAAAAACAAACGTCTGTACAATCACTCCGTTTCCAAGTGAAAACAAGCCGTCAGATGATAATTGTTTCCGAAAATTAATTATAAGGTTGAATAAAGTATTCCATTTAATGTTGGTTTTGCAACATTCCTTTGTCGAGATGATAATAAAACTCAAAGTACATTATACTAGTCAGGATAAAAAACTGAAATCTGCTAGAGGCATAGTTACCTACAATGATTATTGTGTCTGTTTTTACTGAGGGGAAAATGATTTGTATAGAGATAAGTTGTTAAGTAAGTAAGACAAATTAATAGAGGTCTGATAGCGATAGTCTGTCAACTTTAGATAAGTCTCTGATTGGCTGAAACCAGGATGATATAGTCCAACCGTTGGCTGAGATACATAATAGTTGATGGTTTCAATCTGTTGATGGAATATTTGTAAAAATGGTAAAATTGTGTACCGTTACGTATTATTGGCTAAAATGAATTGATGCTAGTATGGAAATTCGTTTTGTCTGAGATAGGACAGTTAGGCTGAAACTCCCCTGTTATCAACTTTACTACTATCTGACATTTAGTCGGTAGTAGAGATCAGCTAACAGATGAGATGAGATAAAATCTTCAATTCAGTTATTTTGTTTATTTAGAATACTTAATGGAATCAGTATTGGAAAATAAAAGATAGATACAACTATTTCTATCGTCCTTTTCGTAGAGGAGATAAAGTTTTTATTTCATGTCTATAGTATGTATACTAGTCTTTGATAAAGGTCTTATTACACATATGTGATATTGGTAGATTCAGATAATTTGAGACAGATATGAGTTAAATATTTAATTATGGATATATGATTAGAAATGAGATTAATTTTTACCATCCAAAACTCGGTTCCACAGGAGATATCGCTTGTATGAGATCAAGCGATATCTCTTAAGAGAAATTGTTTTTGCATCATCAAGTATCGGCATAATATAGTGTCATAAACAGGATGGCGTTACAATACTATTCCAATGACAGCATTGAAAGCAGAATGTCAGTTTTGTGTTCAGATATAGTTTATTTCATAAGACGTTTAAGGAAGGTTTCCTTTATGTTTATAAAAGATTAGGAAAAGAGATAAAACAAGCATGGATATGCTCTTTAAGGTAGAACACGTCTTCTATTTCTATTACTTTCATGATATCGTCTACGTCATCTTTTTAAAGAAATATACAGTTTTATCATTATTGTTAAACGATGAACTGTTACTAGAGTTATGCTCACCTCCAGTGTGGTTTCTGGGAGGCTGAGTGGAGCCTGTTTTTTCTGTAAACATATAATAAGGGTTCGAAGTTTAGAAATTGATGTCGATTATATCTCAAAACGTGAAATATAAAATCAATTTCTGATCAATAAAACCTACAACAGACAATGTCGGCGTACATTAGATTGTTAATGCGTTCCCTTAATGCTTTCAAAAGCGTCCTAGCTGAATATCGTATTCAACCAACACTGTTCAATTTCCCTAGATTTTCTTCTTAGTCATAAAGCTCTACTTCACTGATATTCCAAAGAAACTTTTAAAGGACGATTTTTCGATTTTGTAAATGTTTGAAAGTTATCAGATGCAATAATTTATCGTATGATCACAATAACACATATTTGCTCAAGTTTGAACGAAATTTTTAACGTCTGGTTTTGAGGAAGTCGTGAGAATTGTTTGTATTGTAAATTCATGCATATGATGAACCCAACTAAGGTCTAAAGTTTCTTTTGTACCTCAGCTACTAGCTACTCAAAGGTTTCAACATTTCGAAATGTGAATCTCAACCTGTATGAAGGAATATCCTTGTTCCTTTTAGAAACGTCAATTATGGGTCAAAGTGTAACTGTCGCTGTTGTCAGACAGAGAGGACATGTAATGATCAATAATAAACAAGAAGGCCAGGCTATGTTTAATGAAAATACCATTTCCGCATTCAAAGAATTGATAATCTATTGATACACATTCTAATTTGATTGATTAAGCACTACAGTAAGGGGAATTAGAAGCAAAAGTGGCAATTCAAATATGTACAAACTTTATTACACACTGGGTTATCTTACTTAGGAATGCGTCAGACTGTCTTTACCACTAAGCAAAAAAAATAAAGAAACACACTACAGACTGTTTAAATTAAATAAATATCTAAGAGACATGATGTGTCAATTTAAGTTTAGTTGAAATATCCTTGTTTAATGTAGGCAGGGGAAAGAAATATAATTTACACTTTCAAAACCTTTCCCTTGTTTAAAATGTTGTCTATGTGTGAAAAATTTGCACGTTTATTGATTTTCACATATAATACTTATGCATTTTTTATGAACATTTGTCTTGTACAAAATTAATTTTGGAACAATTTATAAACATAAAATTTCATTTATTGAAGACAAACACCTACAAAGTATTCTATGAACGGTGCTGTAACTCTTGTTTATCGGTTTGAAAATACAACACCAAAAACTTTATAAATATTTACAATTGAAAATCTTACATATGATGAATTCAACTGAAGTGTGTCTATCTATTGTCTGTCAGTTTACTTACTTTGTTTACATTCTTGATCTTGGTTACACAAATCTGTATCACAACAGCTGTTGCAGATATCAGGACTTGTGTGGTGTGGACATGGCTGGAAAAATCATTTTTAAAAAAAAGTTTGTGTCAATCTGTCATGCTCACTGCTTATATTTGTACTTTTTTCTTATTTTTTATTTCTGGAACAAGAAAGTTTCTCCTCACAGATGTTGAATTAACTATAATTTCCTCGTCCAACCATTATGTACAACCAATAAAACATTATGAAACTGCCTTTAACAGGTAAAAATCATAACATTTGTATTTGATTAACATCGTGACAATGATGTTTGGGGGAGAAGAACAATATAAATGTTTGGACATCCGTTTTGATACAACTGAACACTAGAGAAGACCATATGTGAAATTGTTTGTGTATCAAGTTTTTCTGTCATGCAAATATCATAAAACTGTAAATAAACCCACTAGATTAGCGAGTTTTATCAATTAACTCATTGTATATGAATTACATGAACGTTAGGATAACTAACCAAAATACAAAACTTTAAATGGGATAACAAAAGTTAATCTTTATTGTATATATGATTTGTAGGTATAAATTTATTACATTAATATAATTATATTACAGCTCATGTGAATGCTCTGGCTCAGAAGGTGAACTTCTGATACCAATTTAATAAAAATGAACAAATATATATCATGCTGAATTTTTTGTGTGAAATATAGATTACCTAGGGACTTACACGATTTTCCTCACAGTCCATGTTTACTGATATAAGTCCATTCTCCACCGAGTACGCTGTCGTACATTTCTTGGAAAAGACATTTCATTGTTGAAAGTTTTTAATCCATAAAAAGCTATTTCTTATTCAAAACTTCTCAATATAATAGTTATCAACTTTGATGCATAAAAGATTGAAGAATTTGAATTGAATACCCACATATTATGTTACATTTTTTAATCCGTTCTAATTCTTACTCATTGAAAACATTTGTTAAACAGAACCTATTGCCTTCTGTCTTAATTGATATGAAGCAAGTGTACTTTTCTCGACTAAATTCATGGGCAAAACTAAGGCTCTCAAACAAAATACGAGATCGTTTAAGCAACGAATGATACGTTTCTAGAATTGGCCATAAAGGTATATATATGTAAACAGCTTAAGAAAAAGGAGAACAACATTTCAGATGTTTGGTTGACAAAATTGATGAATGACAAAAGTTCAACTGCATTCATGTGACAATAGACATACAAGTGAAACTGGCTTCTTCATCCATTTAACAGCTTTACCAATTAAAATAAGTTTTAAATAAATCTTTGCTTGTTGCCTGGCATCCAACAATTAATGCGAGTAAATTTGGTTTTTCATTTTCCATGAAAACAAGTATTCGTCATATAATTGGTATTTTCGGATTTAATATGTGAGGTGTTTTATCATGAATTATTCCATTTACGTTCTTATCATAGCAAACAATATCTGATGAAAATCATGGAGTGATTTTTTAAATCTTACCGATGTGGGGTTAGCGCATGTTACTATGTTGTAACATAACTGTCTTTTGCCTGTTGAGTCAACTGGGATATCAGAACATTGGTAGCATTGTCTTGGTTTGACTCTCATGGTGGCTGCAAAGTAAAAACACATAATTTTGATTACTAAATTGAAATTGTAATCTTTGTTTTTGTTGAACATTAGCTTTACAATAATCAATATAAATATATACAGCTGCAAAGAAAAAAATGACTTCTGATTGTAATCTTTTTTTTTCTTGAGAATTTGTTTTAAAATGATAAAAATAAATATTTTTGTCATTAAAATTTAATGACAAAGAGAGATTTTGTAAGCCATATTTAGCCATCTTGTAAACAGATTTACTCAAAAAGTAAAAAAGAACAACCAACTTACATTGAGGTGTAGTTGTCATCTCAGTTATTGACATAGTTGAATGACTGGTTGTCATAGTTACGGCTGAAATATGTTGTTTTGTTTATATTGGAGAAAGAAAGAAACTTGTATATTGTGGTAGCCTAGTAAATGGAATTTCAAAATACAATTTTGTTGAACAATTTGACAACATAACATCACATTAACACTATTAGTCATTAAAACATCAATTTATAGTTAGTGGGAATTAGCTGCAATCATTAATGTATTTAAACAAACATCAAGTGCCATAGCCCGGGGGAAACCAAATTATCATAGTCATATACCTCTACAATTTTGTTTTGATTTAGGTTTGGTTAATTGCAGAATTTGAAGAAAACTGTTACCTGACCTCAACAAGGTAACAATAACACCGTAAAAACCTATTTTAACAATCATTGATAGATCCAATAACCGATAGCCTTGACAAGTGGACAGCAATATTATTTGAAACAGTGTGATAAGTAATAAGTTATTCATTTTTTTTACATCAATTAGGTTTACAGTACAAGAGTTTGTCCCGACATTATCCAAAAACTATATGAGAACACATTAAAACCACTTCACATCTAAACATTTCTTGTTCAAAGTAAACTATATTGACTATAAGTGAAATCTTTCAAATTCAAATAAAAAATAAATCCATTCTTGTTAGGACAAAAGCATTCAGTGTAACAATCTGAATGTAGAAATCGAACTGATTAACTTTATTAGTAAGAATATCAACAGACGGTGTGCAAAGCCAACCAAATTAAGTCATATTTAACCTTGGTACCTGAACTACCTTCACCTTAAAACATGAACTCGATCTACCTTAGAGAATATCTCCTTACTGTTGAATAAACTGTCAGATGATAAAATAAATACCCTTGATAAAATGAGTGTGACGCAATACATACGGTATCGACAGTCGACTTCTCTGTTACAGAAGTCCCAGTTACAGCAGATATCACACACGTCATGGTCTGTACCCACAGTACTCGTGCATGGCTGACAAAATTAAAACATAGGTAAGTTAAGCTAAATAACAACAATACAAAAGAGTTGTTAACGTTTATATTTAATTATAAACTGATTTGTCTGAAATCATCAAACATCAATGTTTCTGACGTTGGCATCAACATCGTCATTGTAATTCAAAGACATATGTTTGTTTTGATTCAATCACTAACGGGTTTTGTGCTACTTACCAGGTTTTCTTCACAATCCATATCCACTGTAAGTATACCTGACTCATTTCGTAGAACCTGGGTGCACTGCTTGAATAATAAGAACAGAACTATAGAAATAGAACTACTTAGAGGTTTAGTTGTATTATATACAAATAACAAAATAATTTTACTGATTCTATACGAAATGTAAGTACTTTTGACGTTTTACATCAAATGAATAAACCAAGGTTATTCAATTTTTCAGAATGACTGCAACAGTGTTTTCTCATGTTTTTGACAAGAGAACATTCCAACATACCGAGGTGCTGTGGGCACATTCCACTTTGTTGTAACAGCGGCCAATCTCCTCCAGTTTTGTATCATAGCATTGGAGGCACTGTCTTCTCTTTGTTCCTAGGCATCAAGTCAACATTGTTAAATTGATTGTTTAGGGAATAAACATTAGCAAGTTTAAATAATTGTACATATACTCTTTCTATCTTCTCTTTTGTTATATCTTGTACATGAAGTTTGTTTTGCAAATCAAAGTTTTACCTACCTCCGGTAAGGCTTTTGCTATAAGACTTGACTGAAAAATCACAACATAGTTTCATTAAAATATTTCATTTTTTTTTAATTAAAGTTGAAATACATAATGCAATTAGAGGAATATTTCTAACAGATATAAATCTGTGGTGGTGAAAAAAATAAAAGGTATATTTTCAGAATGATGCAATCCTTTACAGCAGAGTAGCTTCCTTTCATTTTTTGATAAAGACACACTATGACACTTCATGGAACATATTGGATGATACATTACTTCATGGAACATATTGGATGATACATTATCAGCCCTTGATATTCAAAGAAACAAATGTTATGATATACAGTGAATGATAAATGGTTAAATCTCGTCGTTTGATTAAAAAGTATATTTCAAATATTAAAAAAAAAAGGAAAACGTGTTATGGATAAAGTCAATTTTTCTAACTGATCAAACATTTTGAAATTCGATGCTGGCCTCTGACGTCAACGATTACCAGTTGAGGCACCAAAACTTTATGTGTGCCATGTGTGCAACGATCATCATTGCACCTAGTCTACCCATCTGTTCACGTGAGTGCCTGAACACTAGTTTAAATGTTCTTTGCGAGTTTATTTGTTCTTTGCGGTAAAGCTCATAACAGCAGCATCGGAATTGCTATTCCCTTAGTGTAACGATAGAATGCTTTGAGCATGCTTATGATTGAAATAACAGAATTATAGATTAACTATCGTCGTATTTTATCATTCAGAAATATGTAAATGTAAAGAAACAAAAGTTTGAGACACGATGTTACCCTTGTCTGAACACACTTCAGAGTTGCAGTAGTCTTGTTCACAGCAGGAGGAACAGATCTTGTGTCCAGACCGAGTTGGGAAACTGTTAGATGTACAGGTCTGCAGAAAACAGAAGGTTTCATTGACTTGAATTGAATTCATTGAATATTAACATAAGAGTGAAATTAACGTGATTCCTTGGGTATTTAGCACTCAAATTATAAACCAATAAATCGGATCCTTGAACATTTAAGGACAAAGGACACCAGTTGGCAAAGAGTTATTACAAAAGAGGAGTTGAATTGAATTGGAATTGAATTACCAAAGAGGAGTTGAATATCTCTTTATCCCTAGATAGTCTATAAATTATGAAGATTTCTCAATGTTATAACTGATAAAAGTAAATACACATATATAGCAAAATGTTATATTTACCTACCTGTACATATGCACAGCCACCATAGAAACGTAATTCATCTATTCCTGCATCATGTATCTCCATAGAGCATTGCTTAAATAGTGAACAAATATTGTACCAGTAATAATATGCATTCAAACATGTCAATGTTGTCTTAGTCCATTCTTAAGAGACCACTTAATTCGAGTGAATTCACTTTAACCCAATGGACCAACAAAGTTTGTTGACAAAGATATTTTAAAAATCAAGCAATTTTTGCCAGCAAATTTGAAGTACAAAAACTTGTCCTAAAACTTACCTCCCCAATTGGACACATCGTAACTTGATTGCACTCCATAAGCGATTGTGCATCTGTGCATGAGAAGCATATTGGACCAGTTGGGGCTGAAAAGAAACGTACTCATTTATAGCACAAGTGATAAACTTAATTTGACATAGCATTGTTCATGCTATTTATAACTTTTACATGGAAACAAACTCAATCAGTTAAATTAATCACTGTAAGGCCGAATCAACATTTCATTTCATGATTCCTTTTTTATGACAAACTTTTGATTGATGATTGTATTAAGTCAACCAGTGGTTTAAAAAAACGCCGACACTATCTCCATAGCTTCTTTTCAAGTTTGATACATCCTGTGAATTTCAAATAATTGCTAAAATAAAACAAAAAGATTGGCGCCTACCCTGTGTGGTAACCGGTTGCGGTGTGGTATGGTGATGGTGGACGCCTATAATGAAGTGGAAAACTCATTGACAGCAGAGACAATCTATCACCCGAGTCTCTCTACCTTTCTGGTCATCTTAGGAGGCCATATATGTGACCTTCACCTTCTAGTACTCTGAACAATCTCAGGCTAGCCAAAATATATTAGCAAAGCGATGACCTTTGTGTTATGTAACTGATTGTTTTGATTTCAAAGTCCATTTTACACGACCCATAAGGAGCAATACTCAAGTTAGAAGGGCCACGAGATGGATAAAGTAGTGACTTATTGTATTTGACGACTTAAATTGCTGCTGCTTCATATTATGCATTAATGACAACATGAAGAACCATAACCACAGTGGGAACAATATAACTTGAAGAGATGGATTGTGTATTTACAGAAAATTGTCTAGCTTTTTCAGTAGATTGATTTATACATTTTTCAGTGTGATATCATTTATTTCTCATTTAGTAACTGGGTGAAATGATATATTCACGAGTGGCACGACCACCAGTGAGTTAAATGCCTTATCACATCACATCATGAAGATATGGTGATTTGTCTAAAACGGCTTTACTTGAACACCTTCTTGGCGATGATTGACGAAATGAAATTGAACCATTGTATAGGTGTTGTATTCCTTTTGAAGTGAGAAGATATTCCCATTGCGGTGGTAATATTTTTTCTTCAAACTTAGAAACTTTGTATCTCAACACTACGCTTAACACTACATGCTCATTAGTTAGACCAACTAACCACTTCCTGGAAACGTCGCTCAAGCGTTTAGTAGCACAGTGGTGTAGTGGTAAGACTCTCACGCCAATGGCCCGGGTTCAATTCCCGGTGGAGACACCAAAATTATTCAATCTGGGCCTCCTTTTGTGTTGTGTCCCTGGGCAAGGCACTTTATCCACATTGCACTCATTCCACCCAGCTGTATAAATGGGTACCTTGAATAACGAGAGTACATAGATTCTCTCCGCTTCGGCAGCACTGATAGTACAATTCCGTCAGGGTAATAATATGAAGCGCATTGAGCAACTTCGTAGCAGATTGATATATACGCATTATAAGTGGACTACTATTATCATTATTAGTATTCTCTATTTAGTTCCAGAAAACGAATAAACTTACCTGTAACTGAACACGTCTCTGCGTTACACAAGTTCGTGTCACAACACTCCTTACAGATCCTCTGATGACCCAGTGATACATGCACGCCCTTCCCGTTTGGACAGGTCTGATACACAGTGTATTTCTCGTAACAAAACAAGTTTATCTCTATTTTAAGAACTTTAACTGTAACATCTTCCATCTTAGATTTCTTTGATATATGCCCGGCCTTCCCTTGTGGACAAGTCTCAAACAGGGTGTATTTCGCGTAACAAAAAAAGTTTATCTCTATTCTAATAACTGTCTTCCATGCTTTGGTTTCCTTAACACAAAACCATACCAGTCTAAACTGAATGATGCCAAACAAGATTAGGACGATAATGTTGCGAGAGTACCCAAAAGAGAATATATTCTATGCATCAGGGGGCAATTTATATGCTATTGATAAAGTCAAGCTCTTTATGCTTTTACAATATTTGAATTATGGACATAAAGCAACATTATTATAGTATATCTAGATCTTTCATTTTATAATAGTGTCTAAGAATTTGTTTCAGTTAGTTTTATTGATGTTTCCAACCTTGATTTTATAAGTTATTTCATATTCTTTTCTCAAACTATATCTTGGTCAACACCTGCTTGTGGTAAGAAGAAATAAGACTTTTTATGTACAATGGAAGAAAGTATTGCAACACCATTGCATTTCTTCTTGGTTGCTTCCATTCTTTAAGTCACATAAGGGTTTAATTGCAACACCATTGCATTGTTTCCTGATTTTTCCATTCCTTTTATCACATGAGGGTTTTATTGCAACAACATTGCATTGTTTCCTGATTTCTTTCATTCCTTTTATCACATGAGGGTTTTCTAGATATATTTAGAGCTCTTCTTCTTAACAAATTTAAATGAAAAACAATGCCCTCACAAGAAGCCAAGCGTTTTCAGTAAGTAAGGAACTTTTTGTGACAACCATTGGGAATCACCAAATGCTGACTTTGATTAATGTTTTTGTGCCTTCGATGAAAATGTTAAGCTTTTAATTATCAACCCTAACTACTTAAACGCGATTATCACACATAATTTGTATATGTTTGAATTGTATATACAAGTGCTCACGTGTCTCCACACAAGATCTATGGCACAACCGGCATAAATCCGAAGTGGTACTCCTATGCTCAGTCTTTCTTCGTAATAGCAATGCTGCAATTAAAGCAAAATGTTAAACTTTGCAAATCATCGAAATTTATTTAGTTTTTTCTCTCTATTTATTCAAGTAGGCATTAACTGTAAAATATATAATTTTCAAAAAATCTTAGTACGGGAAATTCATTTTTTAAAGAATGAATATTTTACAAAAATGGTCATTTAAAAAAAAAGTTAATTTGTACTGATTGACTTCATGTTGCCGTCAAGCTCTTTTTTTCTGCAATTGTTTATTTCTATTCTGCAATGCCTTGATAAGAAAACATGAAACTAACAATTATATTCAAAAGTAAAAACTATAAAAGAGTTTTTAAATTATTATATTTTCATTGGAAGGGCTCTTCTTGTACAAGTACTATTTTTATGACATAATTTGACGTATTCTCTACAAAATGAGCCAAATTTAGCTATTTCTTAATACCTGTATATTTTCTATCTAACCTCCTTAACTGTGTATCATAGTGCAAAACGTGTAAGTCAGGTTTATTTCATACGAATATCATTGTGAAAACTGCATTGAATAATGTTTAGTTCATTAGAGGTACGGAGCTGTATATAATGGCAGTTAAATGTTTATCAAGAGAAAAGATTGACAGTTTCTAAAAAAGCGATAAAACTGAATTGCAAAATTTTATACAATTATTGGTTAGAGGGTTTCTTTAGAATAATTTGACAAGAAAGACTGTGAGATGAACTCTTATGAAGACTAAACTGTTTCTTACTTTTACTGCGGCTGGGCACGTCAATTGCTTACACTGCCTGATTGAATTGACTCCCTGGCAAACATAACACGTGAGAAGGGCGTCGCTTTGTGTAGCTGTGGACAAAGTATCAATGCAAAATTAAAAAAGAAACATAAAATTTTCATATCTTCAAAGAATGGAAATTTCAAAATAAATACCTCATCGAGAAACGAAGTTCAACACTTGGTCCGACCGCAGCCCCGTAGGTAGCAGGGTATTTTATCAGTTTACCAGTGGTTAAATCTAGTCGTCAGCGGACCAATCACATCATCGCCATTAAAAGGGCACATACGTTGATCATGTTGAAAGCATGCTTGTCAGGAGTTACCTGCCCCTAGCTACAGATACCAAAGGCTTTAAAGGACAACTTGTGATTGGTTAGCTGAGCTAAGGTCAGAACATGCCACATACGGATCTGCTGTATGACCTTGTGGAGAGGAATACACAACAAAACAAGTTGATTCTCTATAAAGTTAATATTTTGAAAATTTATTCCTCAGGAAAATTCAATAAGACTGATTTTTTTTATTCTTTAAATTTCATTCATTACATTTGGGTTAAGACAAGTCGTCACATATACACAATATATACATTTTACATATGCATACAAATTGAAGCAATTGGAATACAAACCTTCTTGGATGTTTATATACAATATATCAATAGATAATAATTATGTACAAAGTTAAAGAGTTGTTATCTTTATATCTTCAATGAATTTGTCAAACGATAAATGCTGAATAATGCTTACCAGCTAATCCGCCTATTAAGACAATTAGGCAACCTGAAATAAAAACTAGCCATTAGTTTGCTTGACATATATATGTATCAATCAAAGTTGCTTCAGTATCTGAATTATTCATTTGTACTGTCAATGCAAAACAAAAAATTACCTATGTAGACCGACATTTCACAGCATGAATAACGGTTGGCCTATTTCAGTGGAACAGATAGACGTGTATTATCAGTGTGAAACATTGTAAACAAGAGACGTCGTAGAACACAGCACTGTATTTTTGTTGATAAGGATTTTTCTGTCTTATCTAGAGGGTGAGGTGTGGTGACTTTTGCTTTGACGTGGCGTATTGAAAAATTAAAGCAAAAGAGCTTGCATACTGGAAGTCATCCTGTCTCAGGGTACGAACGTTACTTCACTAATCTCGTTTAAACATATTTTATTCACTTGGAAAAGGATTGGGAACAAGTTATCCAACTTAAAATACCCTCTCCTTAGAATGTACATAGTCAATTTACAATTATATATACAGCAAAATGGTATATGACTTACTATTACACACAGAATCCAAACATAAACCTGGAATGCTTTCCTTGTTGATTTCGAAAAAGAATTTGACTCCATTTCCTGGTCATTCATTTTAAAAACTTTGAAATCTTTTGGATTTGGGGACAATATCTCAAACTGGATCTCTATCATGCATAAAGTCAAGTTTGATAATAAATGGAAAAATTTCACCATGGATACCTATCTATCGGGGCTGCAGGCAAGGGGATCCATTATCACCCTATATATTCTTATTATGTGCTTAAGTCTTATCAGCGCTTATAAAAAAAAATAAAGACATTAAAGGAATTATGATAGATGACATTGAATATTTGATTGCACAATATGCAGATGACACTGAATTTATCTTGGATGGTTCAAAGAAATCTTTCGAAGCTGTAATTGACACCTTAGATTTATATGCACAAACATCAGGACTGAAGATCAATTATGATAAATCAGAAGTTGTCTGGATAGGAACTTCAAGAAATAATGATGTCAAATTTAGACCCAATTTAAATTACCGATGGAATCCTGAAAATTTTAGAATTCTTGGAATAATTTTTAGTATTGACTACAAGAAAATGATCAAACTCAACTTTGAAAGCAAAATTTATGAAATCGAAGAAATTATTAAAAGATGGATGAAAAGAATCATTCCTCCTCTAGGAAAAATTGCTATTATTAAATCATTGCTCATTTCTAAATTAAAGTTTCTCTTCCTCACTCTTCCCAACCCACCAACAGATTTCCTTAAGAAATTAAACAGTATTTTATTTAGCTTCCTTTGGGATAACAAGCCTGACAAAATAAAGCGGTCAGTTGTTTGTAAACCTGTAGCTGATGGAGGGCTTGGAAGGATAAATATATTTTCTTATGTTGATGCCTTAAAAATAACATGGATGAAAAAACTACTTTCTGCTGACTATGACAGGAAGTGGAAGAATCTCTTCATTAAAGAACATATACAGTACTTAAACATATTAACATTTGGTAGTGAATTTCCACTTATGCTAGCAGAATCAATGCAAAATAACTTTTGGAGAGATACATTGAATGCTTTTGCTAAATACAGTTTTTCTACTAAACCATGTTCTTATGATGACTTCCTTCGGGAACCGCTGTTGTACACTAGAAACATCCATGTCAATGGAAATCCTATAAAAAGTAAAAAGTTCCATGAACATGATATTGTCAATATGTCCTGCTTGCTGAATGATGATGGTGATTTTATGTCTCTTGAACATTTTTGTCATGTTTATTTCAAAATTCACTTTCTTCATTTTCATGGAATTTTGAAAGGAGTTAACAAATACCAAAAAATCCTCGGCATTGATAAAATATCTGAAACAATATTAGACAATATTAAAAGCCTTTGTATTAGAAATCTTTTTTCATGTAAAAAATAGAGCCATTGGCTCTGTAGCTCATCAGGCTTCATCATCAATTATGCTGTATAGTGTGGCCAATGTGATTCCCCCTTTGTAGAGGCCACAGGGGCACCAATCATAAAATTAAGTATATAGACGACAAGTTACAATTTTCTAGGCCTTATACTTGAGGAGAAGAAGATGAAAATAGATTTGAAGGACGTTCCTGTTGCCTTTATTAGGGGCAACAGGATCACCAAAGCTACAATTCAAGTCTGTACACAAAGTTTCAGCTTTCTAGGCCTTATGCTTCTGAAGAAGACGATGAAAATAGGTTTTTAGGGCGTGGCATATGTGGCCCTTATAAGGGGTCACAGGGCAACCAAAGCTACAATTTATAATCCTCACTAGCCAATGAGTCTGTACACAAAGTTTCAGCTTTCTAGGCCTTATGGTTCTGGAGAAGAAGATGAAAATAGGTTTTTAGGGTGTGGCCCCTGTTGCCCTTATTAGGGGTCACAGGGCAACCAAAGCTACAATTCAAAATCCTCACTAGTCAAGGAGTCTGTACACAAAGCTTCAGCTTTCTAGGCCTCATGGTTCTGGAGAAGAAGATGAAAATAGGCTTTTAGGGCGTGGCCCCTGTGGCCCTTATTAGGGGTCCCAGGGCCACTAAAGCTACAATTTATAATCCTCACTAGCCAAGGAGTCTGTACACAAAGCTTCAGCTGTCTAGGCCTCATGGTTCTGGAGAAGAAGATGAAAATAGGTGTTTTAGGGTGTGGCCCCTGTGGCCCTTATTAGGGGTCACAGGGCCACCAAAGCTACAATTTATAATCCTCACTAGCCAAGGAGTCTGTACACAAAGTTTCAGCTTTCTAGGCCTTATGGTTCTGGAGAAGAAGTCGAAATTCCACAAAGTTTACGGACGGATGGACGGTTGGACGGACGGACGGATGGACGGATGGACGGACGGACGGACGGACGGACGGACGGATGGACGGATGGACGGACGGACGGACGCCGGACACCATGCCATGTTATAAGCCCATCGGGCCTTACAGGCCAGATGAGCTAAAAAGGCTAAACAAATTATTACTTCAAGTTAACAGACAATGCTGAAAGACTTAAGGTAATTGAAAAGTGGGAAGAAGAGACCTAGTTCAATATAAACTGGTTGAATCTCTATAGTTCAGTTTATTTCAATACTTAAAGGCCACAGGCCTATAGTACAAAAGATACATTTACAATGAAGCACGCGTCTATACATGCACATTAACCTCCTTCGCAGGGATCATATTATGGTGATAATTATAATTTCAAACATATCGTATCTAGTGAAATACTATATTATAGCATATACAATTTCTCAAAATAGACATCATATCACAGAAAATCAGAAAATCAATCCCCCCCCAAAAAAAAAAAATCAAACGATAGAATATACAATCAATTCATACTATTTCATACATTGTTCTTTCTTAGTAACATACCATGATAAATAAATGTTGACAACTTACGCTTAAGGACAGTATTGTCAGTACTTAACAGTAAAGAAAATTTGTTCTGAGGTCAGCATATAACGGGCAAATCAAGAGGAAATGGTATTCGTCTTCAACATGATTAAGATTACAGAATTTACAAATTCTCATTGCCTTTGGTATGTTAAAATATCGTCCTGTCTCTATAGCCAAATCGTGAGATGAGCACCTGAAGCCTGCAAGTGTAATTCGGAATGTTCTAATATTCAATTAATTCAAATAGTATTCTCTGTATATATGTGATTTAAACATCCTTTGGAAAAAGATTTATTTGAAACTGAAAGAGACATAGACCATTCCTGTGTAAATATATCTTTCAGTATCTGTGACATAACGTTAACAAATTTTTTATCTAACTGAACATTCTGACTCTGCCATATATCACCAAAACCAATGGCATTTAATAAAATACGAATGTTTGATACCCAATTAGTCTTGCCTCTCTTATCATACAGCATCATCATATCATGACATTGTCGTGGGTATCTTGAAGAAGGTATATTTAGGAGACGAATCCAACATTTTATTATTCTTGTTTTAGCAAAAATTTTAATTGGAAATCTGCCGCATTCCCCATATACAATATTGCTAGGAGTATTAGACTTCACTCCTAGAAATTTCTTACAAGCACATAAGTGAATTCTCTCAATAGTTTCAAAATGTTGAAATCCCCATACCTCCGACCCATATAATAGAATAGAATCGGAAGAATTCTAAAGTCGAATATTTTAAAAAAGGAAAACTGGTGGAAAATATTTATTAAACCATTCCAGACTACTTCAGACCCTAAATTAAGATGGATGCAATTTAGACTGCTACACAGAATTCTACCTGTAAATACCCATCTGGTAAAGATGCATCTTGTTGAAAGTAATTTCTGTACAATCTGTGCAGCAGAACCTGAATCAATACTTCATCTTTTCTGGAATTGCAGAACTATTAAACATTTTTGGCAACAGTTTTCACAGTGGCTTGAACTAAACTGTGTCAAAACGGGTATTATACATTTGCAATGCAATTTGATCCTTTTCGGGTCTGCACAATCATTTTATACTGATGAAACTTTTGATCTGATCCTACTTCTGGCTAAATATCAAATTTACAAATGTAAATTGAGAAAGACGATACCAATGCTACTACATTTAAAAAAAGAGCTGCAATATTATTACACAATAAAAAAGGTTAGATACTGGAATAAGACTAAGTTTATTGAAAAAAATGGGCAATGAATTTAAATCTTTTTTAATCTTAAGTACTTAGATCTATAGGGAATGCAAAGGTGTGGATGTGTGAGTGACTGATATGTCTTGTCCTTTATTTTCTTATTTTGTAAAAATATATATATATATATACAGCAAAATGACAGATTGCGAACAAGATCAAAGTATGAAGAGATAGAAAAGGGAGAAAAACATTAATATACTAACTAAATCGCTTAGTTTCGCTGATAAAAGATGGTACAAACAACAAAATAGTTTTATTTTGAAATAGTGGAAGGTCTGCACTTCCTTCAAGCAGAAGTTTAAGATCAATTGAAATACCAGCCGGCATTGCAATATGCTGTAATGATGACATTAACTTTTCTCTATGTCTGTTATACAATGTACATTGAAACATATAATGATAAGCATTTTCAACATGGAAACCACAAGCACATTTAGTATTTGTTTTATTCCCAACCTTATACAAATCTTAATTTAGGGAACTGACAGAATATCTTAATTTAGTATGAATAATACTAAATTTTCGTTACTGCATGAAAAGTAGCTTGGTTTGTAATCATACTGCTCGGCTAAACATGATTTAAAATTTGAAAGTGATTTAACTTGTCGGTACTTTGCTGGTAAAACATTCCAAGAACTTATTGTTGATGGAATGTAAGAATCGCGTGAATGTTGAAGTCTAAATATAGGAACAGATATGTTTACAGAGTTACGTAAATTGTTATTAGATTTCGAGCAAACATTCTGGGGAAGTAGATCTGAAAGGTACTGCGGTGCCAATCCAATTGAATTTTATTCATCAAATTTAACTTTCTTTTTCTTCGTCGTTCTTGTAATCTTTCCCAAACAGTTTCAAAATAAAGAAATGTTCGTGATGTGTAATATGGTAGACCGGTTACAATTCTGTTCTAATTTATTAATCATTACAAGAGAAGTCCCATCCCATACTTCACAGGCATATTCAAGGTGTGGTCTTATGAACATTAAATAAATTTTATTTAGAGTTTCTTTACATAGTACATGTTTTAAAAGTCGCATGGAACACACCATCTTTGAAACTTTTCTGATTGTATCATCAATATGATCAGCTCATTTTCCATTACTGGCCAGGGTTACACCTAAATGTTTATGTGTCTCTACCATTCTTATACTCACACCATCGAAGTAAAGTTGGGGTATGTTAGTACAATTCTTTCTAGTGAACAATACAGCTTCAGTCTTATCAGGATTATACTTAATTAACCATTTTGTACCCCAAACATTTAATCTACACAAATTCCCATTTAGTGATCTTTCTATAACCCCATTATCGGTTGAAGAATAACCAAGTGAGAAGTCATCAGCAAAAAGCCGAGTTAAACAATCTAATTCATCTGCTATGTCGTTTATATACACAATGAATAAAAAGGGACCAAGCACTGAGCCCTGGGGGACGCCAGCGTTGATTGCCTTTGGTTTGGATGTGGCTTCATTAACAAACACGCTCTGTTTACGATTACTTATGTAACTAGCTAACCATCTTAACAATTGACCTTTAACACCATAATGTTCAAGCTTAAGCAATAAACCTTTATGCCAAACTCTATCAAATGCTTTAACATAACTTCTACATTACCAAAAGACGTTTTGAAAAAGCTATTTCCGATCCCCAAGTGTATTTTAGCAGTCATTGAAATAAAAGTATCAAATTGATGAATGAAATTATGTTTAATTAACGTCTTCATGTGTCTTTCGCGGGAATACAAAGTCGCATTTCACTGACAATAGTGTTTCGTTTTTCACTCTAATGAACCATTGGTATCCTTTCTTTTGCCACGGAGTGAATTCAAGCAGCTGAATGTTCAATAACCAAATGCACAACTAACTTTACACTTTCAAATGGGATTTTGACATAGAATACATTGTGGGAAATATTTTTGTATTCTGGACAAAATTCTTGACAAACATTTTCCTATTGATTCTCACCGACGTTGGATTAACACATGATACAATATTGTAACATAACTGTCTGTTCCCTATTGTATCAACTTGGATATCAGAACATTGGTAGCAATGTGTGGGTGTGGCTCTCATGGTGGCTGCAAAATAAAGACAGATTGCGAAATTAAAATGCCTACTACTTATTCTTGCAATTCTTTTTACAGTAATCAATATAACTCTTTGGCAAATACAGCTGCATACCTTATGTTAGTTCACTTACCTGTTTATTCTACTGCACATATTTTATATTACTTCATGTCTTTGAAGCATCCGAGAATTGCGAAAACGAAACAGATTATGTTGACATTTCACTACAGACGTTAAGATTCATTTTGCGTTAACATTATTGGTAAGGCGTGCGTAAAAATATAACAAAAAGAACAAATAAATAAGGAAATATTTAGCAATTTGAAAGGTATCAAACTTACATTGAGGTAAAGGTGGCGTGGTCTTCTCAGTTATGGGCACAGTTGAGTGACTAGTTGTCATACTGACGGCTGAAATACGCATTAGAATGATGACTTAGATAGGGACTCTTTATGTTCGAATCGCTGTTTCATTTTGACAATCACTGATATTGAACATGCAGTTAAGACAACCATAACACTCCCATATGAATGTGTCTGATCCTGTGTTTTTCCTTTCAACACAACTATACTAATTCGCTTTATTAGGCCAAGATGGCTCTGCGCCCTTATCAGTTTTCAACCAGCGCACCGGCTCTTTTTTCAGATGTTGACATGGGAAAAAGAATGAACCATATGCTTAAGAATGATTCAAAAGAATCCCATGCTATCACCTTGGTAGATGAACAAAATCAACAAAACTCCTTTATTTGGAATAAACTCAAAAAAAAAAGAAGAAATATATGCTCTTGATAAAATTTGAATGAGTGTGATACAGTACGTACGGTATCGACAGTCGTCTTCTCTGTTACAGAAGTCCCAGTTACAGCAGATATCACACACATCATGGTCTGTACCCGCAGTGCTGGTGCATGGCTGAGAAGATTGAAACAAAAGTAAGTTAAGCTTAATACCAACAATAAAAAAGAGTTGTTAACGTTTTTATTTCATTATAAACTGATTTGTCTGAAATCATCAAACATCAATGTCTCTCACGTCGGCATCAATATATATTTTTGTTGATTTAATCCCTAAAGTTTTATCTTGCTACTTACCAGGTTTTCTTCACAATCCATATCCACTGTAAGTATACCTGACTCATTTCGTAGAACCTGGGTGCACTGCTTGATTAATAAGAACAAAACAACATAAAAGTACTGATACTGAAATGTATTTATAGATAACTAAAATTAAAATATACAAATACGTTATATTGACGATCATTTATCAAATCAATTTTTTCTAGATCCGTTCAATGTTCTACCTCAATATAACTATAAAATAGGTTATAAATCATTTCAGAATTAATGCAACTGTAATTTCTCATCTATGGATTGCAACTCTTATGACAATTTTCTTTTCGAGAACCTTCCAACATACCGACGAAGTGTGGGCACATTCAACCTTGTTGTAACAGCCATCAATCTCCTCCAGTTTTGTGTCATAGCACTGGAAGCATTGTCTTCTAGTTGTTCCTAGGCAACACGTTTTATTTTGTAAATTTTTTTAATAAGAAAGGAAATTAAAGCATATATAGATTTTACGTCCGCTTCATCCAAAGATAATTCATAGCACGGGCCAACATATATATTTTGTTAAAAGAGTGAAATTGAACATTGTGTATTTGACTTACCTCCAAGAAGGCCATAACTGTAAGCTTTGACTGTAAATACACAAAATACTTTCTTTAGCGAAAAGCAAGTTAGTGATTTAACTTAAAAGGGCAGTAGCACGTTTTCTGATAATTCTATATCTTAAATGTTTCACTGATAATTATAAGTTAATGCTAAAGGTATTATTTTGAAAGTGTCAAAAATCTCATAACACAAGCCAATCACCCATAGTCAGAGGACAAAGTATGAAGATTCACATAAAATCCGTTGGCGGCCATGTTGTGTGAACACCTTTAATTCATTTTGTGTAAGAAAAAGGAATCGCATGGCTAAACTTTATATTATATATTTGAATTATTACTGCTCCATTTAGTTTAGATACGTTGTCTTTCAATTGGAACCATTAATTTTCATTTTCCTGACATCACCTTATATTCCCCTTAAAAACGTGCTACTGCCCCTTTAAAGATGAAGAAAAATATTCTACCACAGTGACATAACAGGAATTATTTTAATGATCAAATTTCATCTTTGATAAACTGTTATATTAACGGTATTACTAACATTTTATTAGTAAAGGGTAGCTCATACCAAAAAGGATAATAATTTGTAAAAGCCACAATGATGCACTTCTCTGTATACATTCTTCTTTTCTAATTGAATGATTATTCTTCATGATTTCAATTCAATGTAATGACAAGTGTAACAGTTACTAAAATCGTTTTTAGTGAAGTTAGTTTAAGTTAGTTAAGATTGAGGAAACCAGGCGTCTTATTGTGTTTTAATAAAAAACTTATTTCTAAAGGTTTTCTATAATCATTCCATATTTCCCTTTACAGAAAGTTCAATGTATAGGTTATTCATTGTAGAAAACAATCCTCGCTGCGGTCATACGTCAGACTTACAGTAGCACATTAAAATGGACTATTATCAATGTAGAGAAACAAAAGTTTGAGACGCGATGTTACCCTTGTCTAGACACACATCAGAGTTGCAGTAGCTCATTAAAAATGGACTATTATCATTTATGAATTAAATATACTAACATTGTAATTAAACAAAAGTTTTAGACGCAATGTTACCCTTGTCTGAACACACATCAGAGTTGCAGTAGTCTTGTTCACAGCAGGAGGAACAGATCTTGTGTCCAGACCGAGTTGGGAAACTGTTTGATGTACAGGTCTGCAAAACATAAAATTGTTCATTATCAATATTAAGGCAGATGACATTGTTCTTTTGATAACTGCTTTTAAGTTATCAACATAATCTTTGTCTCGCTTTTTATTAGCAATGAAAAAAAGATTGATCGATGACTGATAACACGGTCTACAGTTATTGTCATTGGGTACGTTTCATTTTCATTGATAGATCCCGGTATATATAGAGATTATTAACCGAATGTGTTTCCGTATCATTAATATCATATAATAGGAATAAAATTTGTATTATGCGAGCCTTATGCTTTATTGCATCGATAACACCCTCCATTATATGATAAATGTATCTACACAAGAGTTACAACAACAATAACAATTTGGTTCCTACTTGTGTAGATGCACAGCCAGCAACATAACGTAGATCCTGTCTTCCTACGTCAAATATCTCCATAGAGCAGTGCTGAAGATGGTAAACAACATGGCATGAGAAATAATTTACATACATACATGTCCGTGTCACCATAGAAGTGTAAATTGTTCAAAGACTAATTAGTCCGAGTGACATCGCTTTAACCTAATGAACAGAAAACCAGCATTGTTTCCATTTTCTATCTTATATTCTGGAGATGATTAATGATGAAGAAGACATAATGGATAAAGAAGTTCTTTATTAAGCTTTCCTGACGTTTCGCCATAGATACTAATGTTCTTCTCAAGATACTGATGTCGCATCACTTGCTTGAGGACATTAGTATCCAATACTAACTATGTTGAAACATCGCAAAACTTGGGAAAAGAAGATGTATATTCATAGCATTGTTTTCTTAAAATTAAGATCGTGAGCATATTGATTATTCGATAAATATCTAAAATTCTTTATCAAAACTTTATTTGAAAAAAAAAGTTTTGTAATTTTTGCATATTGAATCATTCACAAATTGCTGAGAAACATAATATTTCTCGAATAAAAAGGAACGGACGTTTGTGATTTTACAAGAGTAAATGTACACCTGTAGCAGCAAATTTGAAATACAGAATTTTGCCTTAAAAATACCGACCTCCCAAATTTTACACATTGTAACTTGATTGCACTCCACAACCGATAATGCCTCTTTGCATGAGAAACATATTGGACCAGATGGAGCTGAAAAGACGTCATAGTCTTGTTTGTGCTGTTTTTCAACATTTTAAAGCAAATTTAGTCAAATAGTAATTTTAACCATCAGCTGAGGTTTTTCAATCTAAGAATCGTTTCCTTTTTCTCGAAGTTAAGATTTTTCTGTGTGATCAATGTTGTTATCTTTTTACTTTTCAAAACTACAATCTTAAGGATGTTCGCTCCTCAAATTTATAGTATTAAACTTTTTTTCTAACTTATGTTTTTTAAAAGCTCAAAGTATATGATTGGAAAATCAGCATTTAAAAAATAGGGGGTAGTGTGTTTTTTTTCGAGATATGACGCCTGTAAGATAGTGGGGTGAAGTACAATTTTAACATGGGAGTCGATGGGAAAATGAGAAAACCCTAAACTGCTAAAAACTTTAAAATTCTACATTTCTAGTATTCAACTTTTTTTCCTTTTGTGATATGTTAAAAGTTATTGTTACCCTACCGAAATCAATTAAAAAATATATATTTTTTATTTTTTTTTATTTACATTTTTATTTCAGAAATACATAGGTATCAATCACACAAACATGTTTACATAAACAATAAATGACATGATGACCAGAATTTGAAGAAAGTATTTAAAAAAATATATATGGTAGTGTAGTTTTTTTTAAGCTATGACACAAAATGTACCAGAAAACCCCCCTTTTAGTAAAATTTAGACCATTTATTCTCTTTAAGCACTTTTTAGAGGTTCTTAAGTTATATTTTCTTTATTTCATTTGTTTTTTAAAAGTATGAAGATGATGTAGAATATCATGAAGTAAATAAAGATGAGAAAAAATCTTTACTTAATCATATTTCATTTTTAAAGTTAACAGTAAGGAGCGGACATCCTTAATTGTTTAAATTATCATATAATTTCTTAATGATTTTAAATTTCGTTCAGAGGTACATAAAACACAAGAAGATGTTTACAATTTCGACTCATGCAAATGTGCAAATAATGAAATTACAGGTTATGGTTTAAAATCACCATGTCAGGTGTCACCTACCTACCTCGTGTAGTGAGCTGATGTTGCGTGGTATGATGAGGGATGATGCCTAGAAGTGAAGGTCTGTCTCATTAGGTTTCACTTGTATCTCTCTGCCTTTCTAGTCTGCATTTTGATCCGTATCTGTGACATACACATTCTACAATCTCTTACTCTCCCAGGAGTTCGTAACCCGAAGCAGTCGTGAAATCTGTTTCTAATGCACGTTTAACGAACACATAAAGATAATCGTTATTAAGGTTTAGAAGTGTAACACGAAAACAGTCGTTATGCATTGCTTAATCATTCGTTAGGTAGTCTTTGAGGAAGTGTAACTCGAAACATCAATAGCTTAAAGTAAGGTTAAAGTCTATGGGATTCCCCAAGAACTTCGTTTGTACTGAATATGCTTATACATATACTATATTACTTTATCAGTTTTATGAGTATGCGTACTTAAATGCAATCTTCTGTTGAAATCCAAACGAATAAATTACATACAATAAAGTTTATTGCAAGATTAATAAATTACATGTTCATTTTAAATGTCATTTTCGCACAACAAAACCATTCCAATGCTGTTGACTACCATTTATCAATCTGGCATCAAGGTTCACTAAAATGACTCAGATCCCCTATAGCTACCATCATAAAGGCTGTCAGTGTGTGAAAAACATAGCATTTTTTATTATTTTAGATAAGATGGATCTTATTTTCAATATACAAAATGTATTCAATCAAAATTAGATTTGGAAAAATATCAAATTTAATCAAACAAAATTATTTAGAAATAAGTTGATAGACTGATTAATAACGGTCTGTACTTTTCAGTCTTAGAATGCTACGTCAAAATCTGAATATATTTGGAATTGAACAGTATACAAAATTTATACTACACTCAACCTAGTTGAATAGTTTATTTTGCCCTTGAGTTTAGTATGCAGTATTGTTGTTTAAATTTACACTATTTCGATGGTCAAAATAGCATGCTGACATAATATTGTTCAGCTGACTCCCATTGACAATACTATGATATGACCCAAACAAATATTCGTAATATATTGGGCCATCATTGATAAACATTTACGATTTACAGATCCATCCACATTTGAAAGAGAAATCGCATGGTTTAATTATACTTTATTTCTGTTTTGAAAAATATTGCAACATAATTTTAATATTCTGTATCATGCCCCTAACAAACTTACCTATAACTGAACACGTTTTTGTATTACACAAGTTGGTGTCACAGCACTCCCTGCACCATCTCTGATGTCCCAGGGATACATTCATTGGACAAGCCTGTAATAAAAATAAGCTTATCTCTATTAAAAGAACTTTACCTGTCTCAAATCTATGCTTTGATTTCGTTGACACAAAACCTTATCAGTCTAAATTTGAATGATTTTAAAGAAGACAAGGACGAAATAATAGTTACGTTGAGAGATTACTCGAAAGAAATATATTAATCATGTGTGAATACTTAATAGATCAGGTGGCAATATATATATATGCTATTGATTAGTTTAAGTTCTTTATGCTTTTACAATTTTGAAATAATACACATAACGCAATATGGCTATAGTTTATCAAGATCCTGTGTCTTATTTAAGTGCCTAAGAATGTAATACAATCAGTTTTGATGAAGTTTCAAATCTTGATTTCAAAAGTTATCTCATATCATTTGTCAAAAGTAAGATTTTGAACGCTCCCCTTAAAGGAAGTAGTGCAACACCATTGCTTGTTTCCCGATTTCTTCCATTCCTTTTATCACATAAGGGTTTTCTAGTTATATTTACAGCTCTTCTTCTAAAACGAGTAACTTAGCGTTTTTAATAAATCAGGTCTTTTTGTGGCAACCATAGGAAATTCATCAATGCTGACTTTGTGTCATGCTTCTTTGCCTTCGATGAATATGTTAAGTCTTTAAATATACACCCATACGTTTTTGTAACACATAAACACTTTCTTGTTTATAATTTAGAATTGGATTTACATTTAAAAGTGCTTACATGATTCCACACAAAATCTGTGGCACAACCGCCATAAATCCGAATTGGTCCTGTGCTTATTTTTTCTTCGTAATAGCAATGCTGCAATTGAAGCAAAATATTCAACGTTGAAAATCATCGAAAGTTATTCTGATAAAGGCGTTATCATTTAATATTCGTTTATCAATATCAGAAAATGTATAACTATTACAATGTCCTGTTTAATAATTGCAGTTCAAGTATGAAATATAATTGTATGATCATATTCTTAAAAGAAGATGCAAATAATATTTCCTTTTCTCTTTCTTTTCTTGTGGGGACCCTCTTACCAAACACTAACAATTACTTTTGTTGACATAACTACTAGTTACACAAAAAACTAGACAAATTAAGATAATTAAATAACTATAGGATTGGTAATTACATATGGAAAATGGGTCATTCTTAGTAAGTTCTGTTTTTGTTAGTTAAATGTCGTTCAAATGACAAATGCTCAAGTGACAAACGTAAGGCACACAGCTGTGTATGTACCATGAAATCTAGGAATGATCACAATCTGCAGATTGTTCGAACAATCTAGGAATATTTTGCATTCTTAGATTGTTTAAACAATCTGCAGATTGTGAGGCCTGCACATTCTGGGAATGATCACAATCTAGGAATGACTTGTGTCAAACTGACTGAGTAGCGTAGTCCATTCCCAGGTTGTGAAGGGCTATGAGAGGTAATCTATCCTCATTTTATGGAGTATAGAGATCGATTCCTAGATTGTGAGGTGCTCTTAGCTGGGCTTGGTGTCCCTCTGACGGGGCAGTGTGGTCTATTCCCAGATTGTGAAGGGCTTTTTACACTTGAAATTTTAATGAACAACTTTAAGGGGCGATTCCAAGATTGTGAGTTTTTTTTCTCGACTTTGAATCCTTCTGGTCCTCTTGAGAGACAATTTTCAGATTGTGAGGGGCTTTATATGCGAGTTAAGAGTCTTGAATAGCAACTTTGAGGGACGATTCCCAGATTGTGTGGGACTTTGATTACTACTGATCGACTTTGAGAGACGATTTTTAGATGGTGAGGGGATTTGTGTGCGTCTTTGAGCCCTCCTGACCGACTTTTAGAGACGATTCCCAGCTTGTGAGGGGCTTTGTGTGCGTCTTTGAGTCCTACTGATCGACGTGAGAGACGATCCCAGCTTGTGATGGGCTTTGTACGCGACTTTGATTCCACTCGTCCTGCAGAGTTAATGTAAATTTAGAGTATTCTTGTTAATGGCAAAATACTTTATCAGGTCTGAAACATTAGGATTTAAACTGCTTAGCATATGCGAGTATACACTGCAGTTGAATTTATCATATGCAAGATTTTCAATTACCAATATTTTTAGTTTTTGTTGTCGTATGCTCTCGGCAATAAGAAAAAGGGTTAAATCATCGTTCAAAAATGCTCTTGAGTGTTTTGAAAGAAATTAAAAAGTGAAAATGTACAAATAGTCATCAATACTTCGTATGTCCACCTTCAGCTGTTATGCAGGCAAGCACTCGACGTCTCATTGATATCGTGAGACGTCTGACGGTGGCGTTAGGGATGTTCCCCCATTCATCCTGTAGGGCTTGTTCCAGCTGCCTCAGGTTGACTGGAGGGTTTGCTCTATTCCTGATTCGCCTCCCTAGGCAGTCCCACATGTGTTCAAATTGAAGAGAGATCAGGAGAACGTGACGACCATGGCAAGACGTTGAGGTTATTGTTGTCCAGGAACGTTGACACTGCTCTTGCTGAATGTGCAGGCGCGTTATCATGTTGAAACAAAGTTCCCAGGTGATTCTGAAGAAATGGCAACACAACAGGACGAAGATCTTGATCAATGTATCTTTGCGCAGTCATGTTACCCATAACGATCACCAATGGCGATTTGTTTTCTCATCGGATACCGCCCCAAACCATCACACTTCCCACAACGTGTGCCTGGACCTCTGCAACACAATTTGGAGCGTTTCTTTCACTCTGACGGCGATAAACGCGGGCTCTGCCATCATGCTTATATAAACAAAACCTCCTTTCATCAGTGAACATAACATTTCGCCAAATTACGAAGCTGCCACCTTCGTACACGTCTTGTCCAGATTAATCGGTTATGTCGATGTTGACGGTCGACGGGCCCGAATCCCTGCTGCTCTTAACCTCCTTCTGACGGTTGATTGACTAAGCACCCTCCCGAGAGCCGTAGACGCCGATTCTGCAACTGTCAGGAATCGATTTCGGAGATGGAGAGTTCTTAAGTATCGGTCTTCCCGATGTGACGTCACACGTGGTCTACCTATACGCGATCTATCTAATGTTGTTCCCATGTCCCTATAACGTTTCATCAAATTTTCTATGGTTTTTCGATGATAGCCGAATGTTCTTGCAATAAGAACATTTGAAGCACCCATGTCCTTCATACCCAAGGCCCTGCCGCGCTGTTCTGGTATCAATCTAGCATTTTAAAAGTGGTTTATATGACCTTGTTTACATGTGAATTGATCGCTTGCTAACTCACTTTCAATAATGAATGTGCAAAACAATGATCAAAGAAAAACTTGTTTTCTCAGTTTTCTACAAAAGTCATGAAAATCACGTACTTAATCAATTTCTGAAATGAACAACTGAAATGTCACGTTTTGGCAACCTGTTTCCATTAAAACTTAACATTTAGCTAAAGTACCGTATTTCCTCGAATACAACCCCGGGGTTCTATTTCGTTCAGTACCCCCTTGCCCCCCGGGTTCTATTCAAGGCCCGGGTTATAATGGAGGCCCAAGTTGTATTTCTTTAGGTCTGAATTGACGTTTAAAATTTTTCTAGGAATGGCGTTTTCATAGAAAATTATTGATCTAGTTCTACATATCTCGTGGCATTTCTGTTGATATTCATTCTTTTATCAAAATTATTGGAGACCCCGGGTTCTATTCGAGACCTGGGTTGTATTTATGTCAGCACCCCCTTACCCCCCGGGTTCTATTCGAGGCCCGGGTTGTAATGAAGGCACGGATTGTATTAGAGGAAATACGGTAAATTAAGAATATATTTGAATTATAAAAATGGATAGTTTCTTTTAGGGTTTAGTGTATCTTACTTTTATTGGGGCTGAACATGTGGATGGCTTACATCCACTGAATGATCTGACCCCCAGACAAACATAACACGTGCGAAGGGCGTCGCTTTGTGTAGCTGTGGACAAAGTATCAATGCAAAATTCAAATAAAATTATGGTATTAAAGTTTTTCAGTCCGCTTAAAATCGACCCGAGGATCACAAATTAAAAAATTTAATATATCGAGATACGAAATCCTCTTCACCGGGCTTGAAAGGAGCCCCGTAGGTACCATGATGTTTTAACAATTACAGCACATTTTATTACATGTGAAACCTAGCTGACCAATCACATCATCGGGCTTAAAGGGCCGCTAGTGGGGATCTTGTTGAGAGAATGGCTGCACAAAGTGACTTGCCCTTAGAAAGGGGAGATCGGGGCAGGCACGGCACAGGGGCATGTTCGTCTTTTCTCTGTTATTTCTGTTTGATGGCCACTTAAACTAAAATTGCTATTTCCCAAGAGACAAGATATCTTAACGCCCACACTGACTTTAAAATGGGGACACTCCAACATGTTCTTTATAAACTGTAGAAGAAAAAACATTTTTCATCTAACTGACTAATTTATTCGACTTCTGTTCACTTTGGTTTTGACAAATGTACTTGTAGACTGTGTGCAGGAATAACTTCGAATTCTTAAATGGGCATAAGCCAACATGCCGAAAACGTATATGTAACGAACAAGTTAATTTGGTATGTGGATTTTGTATTTTCGCGGCATAGAAAAAAATGCAATCGTGATTTGTTGGGTACGTTCGGTCATTACAGACAGGCAAGTTTGGCTGTGAGGATGAGTTACCAAAATTTTAAGATCCTCCTCCAAACCGTTCTTCTAAAGGTCCTCTTCCTCAAAAGGACCCTCTTGAAGTTCCTTGAAGAGTAGGCTCCTCTAAGAAATTGGAATCCTTTTCGTAATAGAAAGTCCACATCATTATGAAAAATAACTTGTAGTAGTATTTTTTTCTGTCCCAAATATCGAATACTATAAAAAGCATCTTATCTCTCTTTAATTGTTGTAGGCTGAACATGTTCTAATTGTTCCCAACGATTGCCGAACCTGCCCCTGAGGGGAACCGAATCAACCCGATGCCAATCTAGCTACGTTAGGCACTTTCAACCAATTTTGCAATAAAGTTAAGATATGTCTCATTATATGTACAAACATATACACTAGTATATTACTAAAAAAACAACACATTGTCTCTATTTAAGTAAAAAGGGGACGTACCGGCCTATTGACACCGAAAGATTTTGTCAGACAGATTGGTTATGTATGGCTGAGCTAAAGTGAGAACTTGCGATTGGGAGGCTTAGGTGTGATTTAGTGGAGAGGGAAACACGCCAGATTTAGTTAGATTCAGGATAGATATGATAATTTGAAACTTTTTTCATCGACATAAGTCCTTTTTCAGACTGGATATTTACAAATGTTATACATGAAATACGATCATTCTGAATAAAAAAGTTAATGGCTGTTAATATACAATATACCAATAACCATATACCAATAACCATTTATCAATAACAATTATGTGTACACAATAAAGGCGTTTTATCTAGAAATCTTCAATGAATGTTAAATATTAAATCATGCTTACCAGCGAAGCTCATTAAGACAACAAGGCAACCTGAAATAGATACTAGTCATTAGTTTGTTTTACATATACATGCATAAATAAAAATGGACCCATTTTTAAAGTTGCTAATTGTTCTGTTCAAATCAATGGACAACATAGCAGTTACCTATGAAGACCAACATTTCACAGCATTAGAAATGGTTGACCTGTATAAGTGGCACAGAATATAAAAATATTATCAGTGCAGCTGCGTTTTAGACATCGAAGAATAAAGAACTGTGTTGATAAGAATCTTTTAGACTAATCTAAATGGTGGGGCGTGGTGACTTTCACTTTCTCAAGGCTTATTAAGAAATTCAAGCATAAAGCTTACATAATAAAAGTGTCATTTGATGCATCTAGAGATATCTACCCAACATTTCACCAAAATCGTACTGAACACATGATATACGATTCTCTGAGCCCCTTAAAGGATTTGAATACCAAACTCTTTTCTTTATAATCAGGCAATCATCGATGTTTTAATAAGACTGCATATTTATTGAATGGGGAAGAACTTTTACTTAAAATAGTTTGCGAACAAAGTATGTGATGCATTTCAAAGGAATACTGCAAAGATATAGGATCAATATCACCTTGGAGGGTGTTCATCCAAATGGATGAGTTACAAATGTGACGAAAAGTATTGTTAAGTTATATACAACTGCCTTCCTTTAGCTAGGCAGTCGATCTTTGTTCAAATATCATATAGTGAGGATTTAGTTTGGACGACAATTATTCATAAAGCTTAAGAAGAACTTACAAACAATGAATATGAATATGTCCATTTATACTAAAACCACCCTTTCCAATTGAAAGACAATGTATTCAAACTAAATGGAGAAGTAATATTTCAAATATATGACCTAAAGTTTAGCCATGCGATTCCATTTTCTTACACAAAATGAATTACAGGTGTTCACACAAAATGGCCGCCAAAGAATTTTATGTGTCCTCTGACTAGCTATGGATGATTGGTTTGTGTAATGAGATTTTTGACACTGTCAAAATAATATATTCAACATTAACTTACAATTATCAGTGAACAATCTTAGATACAAAATTATCGAAAACGTTCTACTTCCCCTTTAACGGTTGTAAATGAAAGGAAATGAATGACAATAATTAACAATGATATTAATTATGGTCCGAAATCTGTAGAAATCGCTGTTGGAACCAGCACGGAGTTTACGATGACTTTAAAGGGGCAGTAGCACGTTTTTAGGGGGAATATAAGGTGATGTCAGGAAAATGAAAATAAATGGTTCCAAATGAAAGACAATGTATTTAAACTAAATGGAGCAGTAATAATTCAAATATATAACGTAAGGTTCAGCCATGCGATTCCTTTTTCTTACAAAAATGAATTAAAGGTGTTCACACAAAAATGGCCGCCAATGGATTTTATGTAAATCTTCATACTTTGTCCTCTGATTATGGTTGATTGGCTTGTGTAATGTGATTGTTGACACTGTCAATATAATACATTAGGCATTTACTTACCATTATAAGTGCAATTTTTAAAATATAAAATTATCAAAAAACGTGCTACTGCCCCTTTAAAGGGGCAGTAGCACGTTTTTAGGGGGAATATAGGGTGATGTAAGGAAAATGAAAATTAATTATTTCAATTGAAAGACAATGTATTTAAACTAAATGGAGCAGTAATAATTCCAATATATAACGTTCAGTTTAGCCATGCGATTCTTTTTCTTACAAAAAATGAATTAAAGGTGTTCACACAAAAATGGCCGCCAATGGATTTTATGTGAATCTTGATTCTTTGTCCTCTGACAATGGATGATTGGCTTGTGTTATGAAATTTTTGACACTGTCAAAATAATACATTTAGCATTCACTTACAATTATCAGTGAGAAATTCAGAATATAAAATTCTCAAAAAACGTGCTACTGCCCCTTTAATGACAAGAAATACCACAATAAAGACCTACTGTAAGTGGCGTAGAATGCTGAATTAAGATGTCAAGATCGGGCATGTAAGGCAATTCTCCCCTGGACAACTTAACCTTCTGCCTGCTGGATTGTTTTGAAGTTTTTGCTTGGAGCTTGAAAAGTGTAAAATTTTAACAATGACGTCACATTGGATGTTATCATATTTAGCTTCTCCCTCCTTTCTAAAACACATAATTTTAAAAAATAAAATAAATTCTTGTAAATAAATAGTTTTTCTTACTTGTCATAGTTTTTATTTTCCCCAAATAATCAATAATTTTTATACAATTAGGTTTATATCCACATGACAATGAATAAAAATGAAACATTACACAAGTCATAATTTTGTACTTAATTTTCAAAATCGGACTATTTTGTCAATAAATATTTCTTCATAATTTATATCAGTTTATTCAGAAATAAATTCTGTACCAGAAAAAAATTGTTCTGCACGAATGCGACTTTCTTCAAACAAACAAGAGCTTGTTACAAACGATGTTAGTTGAAATGATGAATTTTCAACGTAATTTCAAGCAGTCAAAATATTTACTCAACGATGCAATTTACTTCCGTGTTGATGTTTTTACAAATAACGTATCAATCATTTTCAAAATCACACAAAAGTTTAAGTAATCGATTTGCCTTTTTATGTCCCAAATATGAGTATTAAATAGTGTCGTTTTCATACAAAAATACGTCCATCTCTTATTGATATCGCCACTAATGACAGAGGAAAAAAGATCGTAACATCTCGCAAGATCGCGAAAATGTTGAACGGTGACAATGCTGTTTAAATCGAGATATTTTGAGATCAGTGTCATCCTATAATTTTTCCTCTTAAAACCAAGAATGAAATACATCTCTACGAATGACTTTTAAAGGGTTTACGGAAATTCATTGCAGAATAGATGCAAAATACATTTTAACTTGGAGTGAGATTTCCTTCGCTACGGCGGGGCACGTATCAAAACAGCGCCAAGGATTGACATGACAATCACGTAGCCCATATTTTCTTATCGTATTTGTACAATAATTCTGGAACATTAAACAAAAATATAACATGTGTAGTGTCTAAAATGTATTTTTTTACAATTCTAGATTTTTTTTCGATTTTAAAACACCATTTAGTTTATTACTGCTAAGCTTGTTTTATGAGATATCCCCCCATTCATGGCGTCATATCAGCGACATGCCAATGCCAATTTAGTTACTAGATTTTTTTTGGCGAAATTGTTTATACGAACAATAATTCTATTGACAAACAAAATGTAAACCTGAAATAGTGGACATGGATGTCTTACCAATCCTACTCGTACAAAAATTTCATATTTAAGCGACTTATTAATTTGAAATTAACGACAGTCGGCGGGATCAAGACTGCGCTATGCTCGATTTGTTCAAATGGCACGGTCAACGTGTTGGGGAAAAACACATCTCGCATGAAAATTAAATACGATTACGGTTTAATTTTTATATATTTGATCAAAAAATGTTATATAGATTTCATACATATCAAATACAAATCAAAACAGTCAAATAACTCACTCATATTTGTTGGCAAACGACGTCTTCTTGAAATTTCTTCTTGACGACTATTTCACATCATGCTTAAAATGCAAGTCAGTAGTAGTCGATAAACTAAGTGCTGCGGCATAAATATTATGACAACTAGTAACATTGTTTTAGACTAATGTGGTAAAACTACATTGCAATTGTGTTGAAAACTTTATCATTATAATTATTTCACTATTAATTTGTGATTAAAAAAATATAAATTTGTCAACATTTACGGAACTTCGTCACACACGTTTGTCGTTTGTAAGTCAAAGGGTCAAATTTCAATGATGTGTCAATTAGTAATTAAAGTCTCGGCCGCAGGTGCGGCCTGCAGTCAGGAGAGGGTTAAACATTGCCAAGACATATTGCCATGATCGTTTAGCTATACATTCCTTCCTCATTCCTTGATTAATTCTATTTATTGATATGACTTGTTATTTTCCACTCCGAACCGTTTGAAATATGGAGAAAAAAAATAGACATTGACCTCGCTGAAATACCGTTATCAGCTGTTATGCCATCATTTGGCGCGAAGCGACCCATGTGACTGTTGAAACAAATCGATACTCGATGCGATGTTTTTTACATTATTTCGGAATATTTGCAATTTTTAGGAACAACATTTGACAAGGAATTGCATCACATGTGTTTTTTCAATTTTTGAGGATTATGAGATTCTGAAAAACGTAAGTTAATTACGCTGCTAATTTTACATGTGTTCTTCAAAAATCGATCGTTTGATGTTTACATTTAATAATAATAATAATAAATAGTATTTATAGAGCGCATTACTCCATGATACAGACTCAATGCGCTATGGAAAAGAGCCTCACAATTGGGAAATGGACGTGAAAGTTCATGGAAAGGCTTGCTTAAAGAGATAGGATTTAAGATCCCTTTTAAATTGCTCAAGTGTTGGTGTGCTCCTCAGAGAGCAGGGAAGAGAGTTCCACAGAGTTGGGGCAACATAGCTGAAGGATCGTCCTCCAGCTGCTTTCAGGTTGTACTTTGGGATCCGGAGCAAATTTTCACCAGAGGATCGTAGGACACGGGTGGTCTCGTATTTGGTCAGTTTGTTGGTAAGATACGCTGGAAGGGTTACATCGAAATGACGATATGCCATGACAGCAAGCTTATACTGACAGCGGTAGGACAGTGGGAGCCAGTGAAGCTCTCTCAGTAGAGGTGTTACATGGTCATATTTCTTCTTTTTTTATGACAAGACGTGCAGCGCTGTTTTGGACTCGTTGGAGACGCCCTATTTGGTCTGCTGGAAGCCCGACTAGTACTGAATTACAATAGTCTATTTTAGATGTTATGAAGGCATTTACTAGTCTGGCTGTGGCGTCTTTTGTCAGGTACCTCCTGATGGAAGCAATCCTCTTGATGTCAACATAGGATGAGCGGCAGATGTTCTTGACCTGCTCCTGCATACTTAGAGTCTGGTCTATGTGGACTCCGAGGTACTTCACACAAGATGTAAATGAGACAATAGTATCACTGATGATGGCGGAGTCGACGTCAAGAAGCTTGAGACGGCATGGTGCGCCTACTGGCATGAGTTCAGTCTTGTCGGTGTTGAGCTTCAATTTGTTGCTTGTCATCCATTTCAGTGTGTCCTCGATGGTGAGCTGTATGTTTGTCCTTACAGAGTGAAAATCACAAGCTGGTGCTCCGTCAGATAGTTCAGTGTCGTCTGCATACTTGTGAAAATCGTTTAATCTGGTAGAAATTACATCAGAAAGTGGCTGGGAGTAGAGTGTGAACAACACAGGGCCCAGGACAGAGCCCTGTGGTACTCCATATACGAGAGGATGATCACTGGTGACTGATTCTGTCTTCACTTACTGGTTACAGCAACATGCAAGCAGTAGGGATGCATTGAGACCCTGTAGCTCTCTGATAGAAAACTTCTTAGTTAGCATTTAACTGATGAAACTTTCATTTTCCCTGAACACGGTCAATTTTAATCTGAAAAGAGATATTTGTTGATCTTGGACAAAACATGATGTCAACAGCAAAGCTTTTCGATTGATGTAATATGTTTGCCTCGATATCTATTCAATAATTCCAACATTCCCTTATTTTGATATTTTGATATGTTATTTTCGTCGCCCATATCACCAAAACCGAGCTGTTCATATTATATTTCTGGTTTCCATGGAAACAATTTGAACTTAGCGTGTATGGGGATAGGGACCTTGTTCTTCTTCTTTAAATCAATATTTGTACAAACATTGTTTGATAGGCTTGAAACAATTCAAAGGTTGACTGAAACAGTCAATGGCCAATATCGGGATTCACAAAAAGGGGCTTGCAATTTGAATTAGATCAACTTTTTTAAAAAATTGGACGGTTATCTGCCTAAATACAGCTTTTTTATATTCTTAAAGCTTAGATATCCGACGGCTCAATAACGATTTATTCAAGCCAATTATCATTGTATTAACATGTAGTATTGTACATTTCAAAACCCTGTCAAATGACGCTACAAGACTTAATCTTGCTTAGACTGCCTTGTGACATTAGTGCTGTTTCGGCTCGACATGTCTATCTGTTTAAACTTTAAAGTGATAATCTGAAGATATGTTGTTTGCTGAATCTTACATAACATATACTGATGATTATTTCTGACAGTGGCAAATAACAAACAAACTGAATATTTTCTACAATCGAATACCTACATAATGTTTATTCTTTTGAGTTTACTGCAATTTAAAGATATACTCAAAAGAGGCAATTAGATGGTGGATAATTTTACCATGATGATTTAAAAGGAAAGATGTTATTTATTACAGACCCAAAGGTGCAGTTGCACCCTTTGCCAAAGGCTCGCATAATATAAATTTTGTTCCTCATATATATTATATTTACTATAGTAAACACACTCGCTAAATAATCTCTACGTCTATGTATTTTAGCAAACATGTGACATGTGGGACACAACATTTTATGAAAGGAAACCTAACCTAACTTGTGATTTTTTTCCTATTGTCTTAATGGAAAGATAAAAATCGTGTCCATTATTGTTTATTCCTTGTCACGTGTAAAGTTTGTAGGCCATTCCTAGGCCAAGTTTAAATTGTTTCATCTCAAGAATTAATAACTGAGGGCAAAGACATCCCTTGTTACATGCAATATTTTATAATCACAGAGATCTGTCATTAATCGTTACTGAAAAATGTTTACTTATGTAAACAGGCCATGGGCCCATCTTCCTGTACATACAACATGATACGTCAATATTTGATGAAGTCACGAACAATGAAAAGCGTAAACGTTTCTTTGATCCTAGAATGTGTATCAAGCTAAATTGTTAGAAGATAGAAGTTAATATGTGAAAAAAACCCTAGTCGAAATGGAATTGGAAGATTACAAAATTAGTGAAGGAAGCTTGTCATAAAACAACGGTCCACCTAAAGGACAGTTTAGGCAGTGGGAAATGAACCTCATCATCAATATATTAAATTTAAATACGTAAGGTTGTGATTTGAAGACATGAGTCTAACAAATGATTCCAATGACGGATTACTAAAATATTTATAATCTATATATTGCTTTCTTAATTCATTGAAAGCACAGCAGACAAGGATAAAATGGTACTCATTTTCCACATACTGGATGTTGAATCGAAGACAGTATCTACAGAGGCGATTTTCGACATCAATTCCCATTCGTCGTCCCATCTCGATCATAAGTTGGTGACAGCCACATCTGAATCTTGTTAAGGCTTGCTTCAATGGAAGAGAGTTGATTCTGTTAGATATGATTCTGTATGCAGTAATGTTATGAAGGTTGAGTAAGCTGCCAACTTTGAGTTTGATGATATCGAGGCGTGCCATCGCTGTATATTATAATCTGACACTCTTTGTTTGAATTCTGAAATGAAAATATCAATATGTCCAACATCTTGCATGATCCAGGCGTAACCAAATCCAAACTGGAATAATATTTCTTTGATTTTTGTGGCCCAAGTAGATCTGTTAACATTGTCAAGTCCATACATCATGAGATAGGTTTGCTTAGGTAATCTGTTAAAATCCATGTTGATTAATTTGGCCCAATACTTAACACTTTTAGTTACATAAGTGACGTATAGTAGAGATCGTCCGCTTTCACCAAGCACTGAGTCATTGCTGGTTGTTAAGGGTAGTTCTAACATCCGTTTAATGAACTTGGTTTGAACTCTTTCAATTTGTTCTACTACCTCATATCCCCAAATTTCGGCTCCGTATGTGAGAATCGGTAGGACCATGCTGTCAAAAATCCCCATGGCAGTTGTGATCTGTAATCCGCCGCACATGGAATGTAGTCTGTAAATAAGTAAGCAAACCTTCTCCGCCTGTTGTGCTAACACCTGTCTTGATCTTGTCCAGACTAGTTTTGAAGTGAAATAAAGTCAAAGATACTTATAATAAGACTCTGTTTCTATCTGGGACCCCCTGTTGTACCATTTCTCATAGGAACGTAAATAGCCTCCTTTCCGGAATACAATTATCTTGGATTTCAGCATATTCAAAGTCAATCCCCATTTTTCACAAAAGTTGCTGACACAATTTATTTGTTCTTGGAGGCCGAATCTGCAGCATTTGCGACATCGTCGGCGTAAAGAAGTGAACACATATTTGGGAATTCCTCAGATATGAATATCCCTTTACAGTTATTGAATGACATTTCATCGACCAGCTCGTTGATATATAAGGTAAATAACATTGGACTAATCATGCAACCTTGACGTGTACCAACACAGCACTGAATGTAATCTGTTAGTCCAGTATCTGTTCGAACACAAGAGTGAAATTTTGAGTACATATTTCTTAAAACTTTCAAGATTTTACCATGGATTCCGTATTTGATAAGTCGATGCCACATCAGTGTATGGTTGACACTATCGAACGCTTTCGAAAAGTCAATGAAAAAGACGTACATCCTCCCTCCAGTTGATTTTGACAGATACTTGGCGACAATTCCATAAAGAGAGAACATATTGTCAATTGTACAATAGCCTTTCCTAAATCCTGCTTGATTCTCGTGTTTAATGTTGTTTTCTGTGGTCCACTGTTGCAGTCGCTCGTTTAGTATTTTGGTGAATATCTTACCAATCACTGGCAATAGAGAAATCCCTCTATAGTTATTTGGATCAGATAAAGAACCATTCTTGTGCAGGGGGCATATAATAGCTTTGCACCATGCCGTTGGGAATATACCAGTTGTCAAAATGTCATTGAAAAGGTTCATCAAACTCGCTGAAATCTGTTTGACAGAGTGTTTTAATAATTCAGAAGAGAGTCCGTCACAACCTGGAGCTTTTCGATGTTTAAGATTCTTGATTGTATCCGTGACCTCACGCAGTGTTATATCAGTGTTGAGTTGATCAGGGTATTGCTGGTTACAGGCATTACAGTTCGAATCATGATCTGTTATGTCACGTGTGACGTCATCAATAATGTTCGAATCAGTTGCTCCAGAGTTGAGTAAGCTATCAAAATAGGTAAACCATTCTGTGCTACTAATTTTACTGCTAAAAGCAGTGCGTTTCATGGACTTGATAGCTTTCCACAGTTCCTCAGGGTTGTCACGGATGTTATAAAACTTCTCTTTAATTTGTAAATGATGAGAGGATTTCTTAACTCTGCATGTTGATTTAAAAACACTTTTCATGTGTTGATAATTCTGGAAGTCAGCTGAAGCGTCCGTCAATCTAAACTTGTCCAGAGCACGGTACTTGTCACGCTTGGCTGATTTGCACTGGTCGTCCCACCAGGCAGCTGTCGCGCTCTCGGGTCACGTGACCCGTGTCGTCTGCTCATCTCTTCCGCAGCCCGCGCATAGAGATTCGTGATCTAACGACAGCGCTGTCAATGTCGTCATACATAACGTTGTTAATATCCTCTATAATTGATTTAGAAAGGTTGTCAGAAATGCGCTTTTCAAAGTTCTCCTGAAAGATATCATTCCACACAAACTTTGTATATGGTTGATTTACTGTATAAATTTTTGAGTCACTTAATTTGGCGTTAATGTTTAATTCACATGTAATAGGAAAGTGATCAGATTCGTCCAGTGTTAACACCTTAAAGTCAATTATCTGATCAAACAAATGTGAAGATGCAATCATGTAATCAACTGTGCTTCGACCATTGTTTGCTGTACATGTAATATTACCATCTACATCTCCTGGGAATCTTCCATTAAGAAAATGTACACTGTGTAAACTACAAATGTCAAGCAATCTTCTACCAAAATTATTGACTTCCTTATCCTTGTTTCTTCGTGGTAAACAAAACTCATCACTGTCATACCATTCACTCACAGGTAGAAAGTCAGCACTAGACAATGTATTCAAACTAAATGGAGAAGTAATATTTCAAATATATGACCTAAAGTTTAGCCATGCGATTCCATTTTCTTACACAAAATGAATTACAGGTGTTCACACAAAATGGCCGCCAAAGGATTTTATGTGTCCTCTGACTATGGATGATTGGTTTGTGTAATGAGATTTTTGACACTGTCAAAATAATATATTCAACATTAACTTACAATTATCAGTGAAAAATCTTAGTTACAAAATTATCGAAAAACGTGCTACTTCCCCTTTAACGGTTGTAACTGAAAGGAAATGAATAACAATAATTAACAATGATATCAATTATGGTCCGAAACTGTAGAAATCGCTGTTGGAACCAGCACGGAGTTTTCGATGACTTTAATGACAAGAAATACCACAATAAAGACCTACTGTGAGTGACGTAGAATGCTGAATTAAGATGTCAAGATCGGGCATGTAAGGCAATTCTCCCCTGGACAACTTAACCATCTGCCTGCTGGATTGTTTTGAAGTTTTTGCTTGGAGCTTTAAAAGTGTAAAATTTTAACAATGACGTCACATTGGATTCTATCATATTTAGCTTCTCCCTCCTTTCTAAAACACATAATTTTAAAAAATAAAATAAATTCTTGTAAATAAATTGTTTTTCTTACTTGTCATATTTTTTATTTTCCCCAAATAATCAATCTTTTTTTTACAATTAGGTTTATATCCACATGACAATGAATAAAAATGAAAAATTACACAAGTCATAATTTTGTACTTAATTTTCAAAATCGGACTATTTTGTCAATAAATATTTCTTCATAATTTATATAAATTCTGTACCAGAAAAAAAATTTCTGCACGATACGACTTTCTTCCAACAAACAAGAGCTTGTTACAAACGATGTTAGTTGAAATGATGAATTTTCAACGTAATTTCAAGCAGTCAAAATATTTACTCAACGATGCAATTTACTTCCGTGTTGATGTTTTTACAAATAACGTATCAATCATTTTCAAAATCACACAAAAGTTTAAGTAATTGATTTGCCTTTTTATGTCCCAAATATGTCGTTTTCATACAAATATACGTCCATCTCTTATTGATATCGCCACTAATGACAGATGAAAAAAGATCGTAACATCTCGCAAGATCGCGGAAATGTTGAACGATGACATATTACATAAATTGAGATATTTTGAGATCAGTGTCATCCTATAATTTTTCCACTTAAAACCAAGAATGAAATACATTTCTACGAATGACTGTTAAAGGGTTTACGGAAATTCATTGCAGAATAGATGCAAAATACATTTTAACTTGGATTGAGATTTCCTTCGCTACGGCGGGGCACGTATCAAAACAGCGCCAATGATTTACATGATAATCACGTAGCCCATATTTTCTAATCGTATTTGTACAATAATTCTGGAACATTAAACAAAATTATAACATGTGTGGTGTCACAAAATGTATATTTTTACAATTCTAGATTTTTTTTTCGATTTTAAAACACCATTTAGTTTATTACTGCTAAGCTTGTTTTATGAGATACCCCCCATTCATGGCGTCATATCAGCGACATGCCAATGCCAATTTAGTTACGAGAATTTTTTTGGCGAAATTGTTTATACGAACAATAATGCTATTGACAAATAAAATTTAAACCTGAAATAGTGGACATGGATGTCTTACCAATCCTACTCGTACAAAAATTTCATATTTAAGCGACTTAACATTGACAGTCGGCGGGATCAAGACTGCGCTATCCTCGATTTGTTCAAATGGCACGGTCAACGTGTTGGGGAAAAACACATCTCGCATGAAAATTAAATACGATTACGGTTTAATTTTTATATATTTGATCAAGAAATGTTATATAGATTTCATACATATCAAATACAAATCAAAACAGTCAAATAAGTCACTCATATTTTTTGGCAAACGACGTCTTCTTGAAATTTCTTCGTGACGACTATTTCACATCATGCGAATAATGCAAGTCAGTAGTAGTCGATAAACTAAGTGCTGCGGCATAATATTACGACAATTAACATTGTTTTAGACTAATGAGGTAAAACTACATTGCAATTGTGTTGAAAACTTTATCATTATAATTATTTCACCACGAGAAAGGCTATTGATTTGTGATTCAAAAAATATAAACTTTGTCAACATTTACGTGTCAATAAGTAATTAAAGTCTCGGCCACAGGAGCGGCCTGCAGTCAGGAGAGGGTTAAACATTGCCAAGATAGACGAATGATCCTTTAGCTATACATTCCTTTCTCATTCCTTGATTAATTCTACTTATTGATATGACTTGTTATTTTCCACTCCGAACCGTTTGAAATATGGAGAAAAAATTACGACATTGACCTCACTGAAATGCTGTTATCAGCTGTAATGCCATCATTTGGCGCGAAGCTACCCATGTGACTGTTGAAACAAATCGATACTCGATGCGATGATTTTTACATTATTTCGGAATATTTGAAATTTTTAGGAACAACATTTGACAAGGAATTGCATCACATGTGTTTTTTATCAATTTTTGAGGATTATGAGATTCTGAAAAACGTAAGTTAATTACGCTGATAATTTTACATGTGTTCTTAAAAAATCGATCGTTTGATGTTTACATTTGCCGACAAAATCTTATATTCTCTATAGTTTTATGACGAAGAAAGATTTTATTTCGGAAATTAAAAGAGTGATAGGATATTATTTAACGAACAGAATGATATAACCCCCCCCCCCCCCCCCCCCCCCCCCTTTTCAAATCCATGTATAAGTTGGGATTTGAGTCCTGACCCCCCCCCCCCCCCCCCCCCCCCCCCCCCCCCCCCCCCCCCTTCCCTTTCAAAAATCCTGGATCCGCCCTTGATACTGTCCAGATATGGAAATAAATGACTTGGAAGCTAAGCCATAGTTTGATGAGTTTTTGCAATCTGATTAAAGGAATGAAATTGTTAAACTATCGGTTTATCTAACTCAGTATCTTCGTGTTTTCTTCTCAAATTCAAAAGCCACCTTTATCGTTTTTGAAAAAATCTTATCTAGCCATTTGCAATGATTCGACCAAAAGGTTTTGATATCAGTGACTATGGGAAGGTAACTGCAGTGTATCATTTGTTATACATGATCGCCGCTAAACGCTTCCGAACTGTGATCACTGGTGACTGATTCTGTCGTCACTTACTGGTTACAGCAACATGCAAGCAGTAGGGATGCATTGAGACCTTATAGCTCTCTGATAGAAAACTTCTTTGTTAGCATTAATATGATGAAACTTTCATTTTCCCTTAACACGGTCAATTTTAATCTGAAAAGAGATTGTTGTTGATCTTGGACAAAACATGATGTCAACAGCAAAGCTTTTCGATTGATGTAATATGTTTGCCTCGATATCTATTCAATAATTCTAACATTCCCTTATTTTGATATTTTGATATGTTATTTTCGTCACCCATATCACCAAAACCGAGCTGTTCATATTATATTTCTGGTTTCCATGGAAACAATTTGAACTTAGCGTGTATGGGGATAGGGACCTTGTTCTTCTTCTTTAAATCAATATATTTTTACAAACATTGTTTGAAAGGCTTGAAACAATTCAAAGGTGGACTGAAACAGTCAATGGCCAATTTCGGGATTCACAAAAATGGGCTTGCAATTTGAATTAGCTCAACTTTTTAAAAAATTGGACGGTTATCTGCCTAAATAAAGCTTTTTTTATATTCTTACAGCTTAGATATCCGACGATTTATTCAAGCCAATTATCATTGTATTAACATGTAGTATTGTACATTTCAAAACCCTGTCAAATGACGCCACAAGGCTTAATCTTGATTAGACTGCCTTGTTACATTAGTGCTGTTTCGGCTCGACATGTCTATCTGTTTAAACTTTAAAGTAATAATCTGAAGATATGTTGTTTGCTGAATCTTACATAACATATACTGATGATTATTTCTGACAGTGGCAAATAACAAACAAACTGAATATTTTCTACAATCGAATACCTACATAATGTTTATTCTTTTGAGTTTACTGCAATTTAAAGATATACTCAAAAGAGGCAATTAGATGGTGGATAATTTTACCATGATGATTTAAAAGGAAAGATGTTATTTATTACAGACCCAAAGATGCAGTTGCACCCTTTGCCAAAGGCTCGCATAATATAAATTTTGTTCCTCATATATATTATATTTACTATAGTAAACACACTCGCTCAATAATCTCTACGTCTATGTATTTTAGCAAACATGTGACATGTGGGACACAACATTTTATGAAAGGAAACCTAACCTAACTTGTGATTTTTTTCCTATTGTCTTAATGGAAAGATAAAAATCTTGTCCATTATTGTTTATTCCTTGTCACGTGTAAAGTTTGTAGGCCATTCCTAGGCCAAGTTTAAATTGTTTCATCTCAAGAATTAATAACTGAGGGCAAAGACATCCCTTGTTACTTGCAATATTTTATGATCACAGAGATCTGTCATTAATCGTTACTGAAAAATGTTTACTTATGTAAACAGGCCATGGGCCCATCTTCCTGTACATACAACATGATACGTCAATATTTGATGAAGTCACGAACAATGAAAAGCGTAAACGTTTCTTTGATCCTAGATTGTGTTTCAAGCTAAATTGTAAGAAAAAATAAGTTAATATGTGAAAAAAAAACCTAGTCGAAATGGAATTGGAAGATTACAAAATTAGTGAAGGAAGCTTGTCATAAAACAACGGTCCACGTAAAGGACAGTTAAGGCAGTGGGAAATGAACCTCATCATCAATATATTGGTAAGCTTGCAGTTCTTCCTTCGCCAGTTGATGCTTTAAGTGACATGACTCACATAGTGCAATTCGAGTACTGGTTAAATGACTAGCAATGAATGGTATAAACATAAGCTTCTATTGTAAATGAATAATACCACTGAAGGTCAATAAAAGCATGTATATCATGCGTCTAATTATGAACGTTCGTATACAAACATTGTGTAATCTTACTCTTGTATGATCCAGTTTGGTGTATATTAATTTGGACTTCCACGTGTGTTTAACAAAAATTACTTCCACATGTGTTTTACATTTGCTGTAATTTTTAATTGTAGATAAATGTTGGTGCATTCTGTTTTTTTAAAGAATTCTTTCTGTGGCACACCAAGATATTCATAATATACCGTTTTTATTAGAAAATTATGCTGTCTTTACAATTATGGAAAATTTATGTTATATTCAATGTGATAACTGCATCACATAATCAAAACTATACATAATTCATATAAAACTTGTTCGTTCATTAAATTACAAAATATTTATTTATTAGATCTGAGTTCAATTGGTCAACTCTGATTATGGTATATAGACTGGGTTGTAAAGGGTGCTATTTTGAGGACGGATGTGTCTGTTACAGTTGTGAGTCACACAGCAGTAGGTACACTCGAAGGAGTGACTGTAGATGTTGGAGGGGTCAAATTTCAAACAGTCATCCAGCAGGGAGGATTTCTGTAGCCATTTTGACTCACATTCGGAAACACTGCCGCATCTGTTGAACACAAGGTATTCATATCAAGCTCTAATTAGGAACAGCTTATTTTTACAGGCGGAGGGGGTTTGCCTCAATTGGTTTGTACATTTTAATTTCATCCCCCCAAACTTCATGTTATTATTTTGGTGACAGTATGACTGAATGAAAAAAAATTTAGCTAAATTTATTTAGATTGTGGTAGATCCCGTTTCTTATCATATCAGAGAAATGAGAAGTATTAACTTACGGCATGGTTTCAATAACATATATTTGCAGTTGTTTTGAATAGAATAATTAGTATCTGGTTAATGTTAAAATAAACATAATTTGTTAAAGGCAGAAATAAAAAATAGAATTTACACCATCATAACTGCTTCCATATTTAAATGCTGGCAATATTGGAACAATAGGCACGTTTATTAATTTCCCCATAGAATATGCTTTCTTTTCTGTTATATCACATTAACGTTACATACATTTTCACTTTTTAATTTTTTTCAAAACACTCAAAATCATTTTTGAACGATGATTTAAATTTTTTTTCTTATTGCCGAGAGCATACGACAACAAAAACTAAAAATATTTGTAATTGAAAATCTTGCACATGATAAATTCATCTGCAGTGTACACTCGCTTATGCTTTGCAGTTACAATCCTAATGTGTCAGACCTGAAAAGTATTTTTTGCCATTATCAAGAATACTCTTAAAAACAATAACATTGCAGGACAGGTGGAAACTGGTCGCCAGACAAAAATCATGACATTGATAGTGCAAAGAAAATGTCGAATAAAGGTTTGATATAAACAGGTGTGCTATGCTGTTTACAGACATCACCTTATATCTAGACAGTCAATAAATGTGTGTCTTGCAAGACTGTACCAACTTTTTTTGCTTTTACCTAAACAAACTCCATATCGTGTGCGTGTGTGATGCAAGAATGTTCTCGATTTATTCTGGACTTTTACATCACCAAACTCCATATCTTTTACCGTTTAGTGACGTGCTTGTTTCCGTTGACATCGTTGAGGACAGTGTTGAGACAGTAGGGAGTCGTGTTGTTACATCTGATACTAACTGCTCGTCTAGAATCAACACCACATTCAGCTCCACTACACACCTCACACTCAACTGAAAGAGGGATATAAAACTTGTATAAAAAAAGGTATTGTATCACATATACCTCCCCCCAAGATAAAAAACAAACGTCTGTACAATCACTCCGTTTCCAAGTGAAAACAAGCCGTCAGATGATAATTGTTTCCGAAAATTAATTATAAGGTTGAATAAAGTATTCCATTTAATGTTGGTTTTGCAACATTCATTTGTCGGGATGATAATAAAACTCAAAGTACATTTTACTAGTCAGGATAAAAAACTGAAATCTGCTAGAGGCATATTTACCTACAATGATTATTGTGTCTGTTTTTACTGAGGGGAAAATGATTTGTATAGAGATAAGTTGTTAAGTAAGTAAGACAAATTAATAGAGGTCTGATAGCGATAGTCTGTCAACTTTAGATAAGTCTCAAATTGGCTGAAACCAGGAGGATATAGTCCAACCCTTGGCTGAGATACATAATAGTTGATGGTTTCAATCTGTTGATGGAATATTAGTAAAATGGTAAAATTGTGTACCGCTACGTATTATTGGCTAAAATGAATTTGATGCTAGTATGGAAATTCGTTTTTGTCTGAGAAAGGACAGTTAGGCTGAAACTCCACTGTTATCAACTTTACTACTATCTGACATTTAGTCGGTAGTAGAGATCAGCTAACAGATGAGATGAGATAAAATCTCCAATTCAGTTATTTAGTTTATTTAGAATACTTAATGGAATCAGTATTGGAAAATAAAAGATACATACAACTATTTCTATCGTCCTTTTCGTAGAGGAGATAAAAAATTTATTTCATGTCTTTAGTATGTATACTAGTCTTTGATAAAGGTCTTATTACACATATGTGATATTGGTAGATTCAGATAATTTGAGACAGATATGAGTTAAATATTTATTTATGGATATATGATTAGAAATGAGATTAATTTTTACCATCCAAAACTCGGTTCCACAGGAGATATCGCTTGTATGAGATCAAGCGATATCTCTTAAGTGAAATTGTTTTTACATCATCAAGTATCGGCATAATATAGTGTCATAAACAGGATGGCGTTACAATACTATTCCAATGAAAGTATTGAAAGCAGAATGTCAGTTTTGTGTTCAGATATAGTTTATTTCATAAGACGTTTAAGGAAGGTTTCCTTTATGTTTATAAAAGATTAGGAAAAGAGATAAAACAAGCATGGATACGCTCTTTAAGGTAGAAAACGTCTTCTATTTCTATTACTTTCATGATATCGTCTACATCATCTTTTTAAAGAAATATATAGAGGATATCTGTCTTTTCTTGACTAATACCATGTTTATCTCATCGAGTGAGGTAGAAAGGTTATATTTTCACGAGTGGCGCAGCCACGAGTAAAAATATTTATCTTTTCTACCTCACGAGATGAGATAAACATGGTATTTGTCAAGAATTGACAGATATTCTATTTATTATATGATGAAATCCTTCTAATTACGTCAAAAAAAGCCAATTTCATGTTGAGCGGCCGCTTGGAAGAGCCCGTCACCGCGGTAACAGTGTGACGTCATAGGAGAATTCATGACGTCAGACCATTGTTACATGACGTCAAACTCTTGAACTTGACGTCACTGGAGTGGTGATAAAGTTTATCACCACTCAGTAGAGTGACGATAAAGGTTATCACCACTGTAGCCAGATAGAGGGTTTATTTCACTGATAGAACAGAGTATCTCACCTTCAATCATATAATAAACAATTTTATCATTATTGTTAAACGATGAACTGTTACTAGAGTTGAGCTCACCTCCAGTGTGGTTTCTGGGAGGCTGAGTGGAGCCTGTTTTTTCTGTAAACATATAATAAGGGTTGAAGTTTAGAAATTGATGTCGATTATATCTCAAAACGTGAAATATAAAATAAATTTCTGATCAATAAAACCTTCAACAGACAATGTCGGCGTACATTAGATTGTTAATACGTTCCCTTAATGCTTTCAAAAGCGTCCTAGCTGAATATCGTATTCAACCAACACTGTTCAATTTCCCTAGATTTTCTTCTTAGTCATAAAGCTCTACTTCACTGATATTCCAAAGAAACTTTTAAAGGACGATTTTTCGATTTTGTAAATGTTTGAAAGTTATCAGATGCAATAATTTATCGTATGATCACAATAACACATATTTGCTTAAGTTTGAACGAAATTTTTAACGTCTGGTTTTGAGGAAGTCGTGAGAATTGTTTGTATTGTAAATTCATGCATATGATGAACCCAACTAAGGTCTAAAGTTTCTATTGTACCTCAGCTACTAGCTACTCAAAGGTTTCAACATTTCGAAATGTGAATCTCAACCTGTATGAAGGAATATCCTTGTGCCTTTTAGAAACGTCAATTATGGGTCAAAGTGTAACTGTCGCTGTTGTCAGACAGAGAGGACATGTAATGATCAATAATAAACAAGAAGGCCAGGCTATGTTTAATGAAAATACCATTTCCGCATTCAAAGAATTGATAATCTATTGATACACATTCTGATTTGATTGATTAAGCACTACAGTAATGGGAATTAGAAGCAAAAGTGGCAATTCAAATATGTACAAACTTTATTACACACTGGGTTATCTTACTAGGGAATGCGTCAGACTGTCTTTACCACTAAGCAAAACAAATAAAGGAACACACTACAGACTGTTTTAATTGAATAAATATCTAAGAGACATGATGTGTCAATTTAAGTTTAGTTGAAATATCCTTGTTTAATGTAGGCAGGGGAAAGAAATATAATTTACACTTTCAAAACCTTTCCCTTGTTTAAAATGTTGTCTATGTGTGAAAAATTTGCATGTTTATTGATTTTCACATATAATACTTATGCATTTTTTATGAAAATTTGTCTTGTACAAAATAAATTTTGGAACAATTTATAAACATAACATTTCATTTATTTAAGACAAACACCTACAAAATATTTTATGTACGGTGGTGTAACTCTTGTTTATCGGTTTAAAAATACAACACCAAAAACTTTATAAATATTTACAATTGAAAATCTTATATTTGATGAATTCAACTGAAGTGTGTCTATCTATTGTCTGTCAGTTTACTTACTTTGTTTACATTCTTGGTCTTGGTTACACAAATCTGTATCACAACAGCTGCTGCAGATATCAGGATGTGTATGGGGTTGATTGCATGGCTGGAAAACATCATTTAAAAAAAAAAGGTTTGTGTCAATCTGACATGCTCACTGCTTATATTTGTATTTATTTCTTATTTTTTATTTCTGGAACAAGAAAGTTTATCCTCACATATGTTGAATTAACTATAATTTCCTCGTCCAGACATTATGTACAACCCATAAAACATTATAAAACTGCCTTTTACAGGTAAAAATCATAACATTTGTATTTGATTAACATCGTGACAATGATGTTTGGGGGAGAAGAGCAATATAAATGTTTGGACATCCGTTTTGATACAACTGAACACGAGAGAAGACCATATGTGAAATTGTTTGTGTATCAAGTTTTTCTGTCATGCAAATATAATAAAACTGTAAATAAACCCACTAGATAATCGAGTTTTATCAATTAACTCATTGTATATGAATTACATGAACGTAAGGATAACTAACCGACATACAAAACTTTAAATGGGATAACAAAAGTTAATCTTTATTGTATATATGATTTGTAGGTATAAATTTATTACCTTAATATAATTACATTACAGCTCATTTGAATGCTCTGGCTCAGAAGGTGAACTTCTGATACCAATTTAATAAAAATGAGCAAATATATATCATGCTGACATTGTTTTGTGAAATATGGATTACCTAGGGACTTACAAGATTTTCCTCACAGTCCATGTTTACTGATATAAGTCCATTCTCCACCGAGTACGCTGTCGTACATTTCTTGGAAAAGACATTTCATTGTTGAAAGTTTTTAATCCATAAAAAGCTATTTCTTATTCAAAACTTCTCAATATAATAGTGGTATTATCAACTTTGATGCATAAAAGATTGAAGAATTTGAATTGAATACCCACATATTATGTTACATTTTTTAATCCGTTCTAATTCTTACTCATTGAAAACATTTGTTAAACAGAACCTATTGCCTTCTGTCTTAATTGATATGAAGCAAGTGTACTTTCTCGACTAAATTCATGGGCAAAACTAAGGCTCTCAAACAAAATACGAGATAGTTTAAGCAACGAATGATACTTTTCTAGAATTGACCATAAATGTATATATATGTAAACAGTTCAAGAAAAAGGAGAACAACATTTCAGATAGGTTTGGTTGACAAAATTGATGAATGAGAAAAGTTCAACTGCATTCATGTGACAATAGACTTATAAGTTAAACTGGCTTCTTCATCCATTTAACAGCTTAACCAATTAAAATAAGCTTTAAATAAATCTTTGCTTGTTGCCTGGCATCCAACAATTAATGCCCATTATCATAAACATATTTTAACTATAATGTCTACATTTTGTAATTCCTGTATTCAGTCAATTTGACGAGTAAATTTGGTTTCCGTTAACAACTTTTTCATTTTCCATGAAAACAAGTATTTGTCATATAATTGGTATTTTCGGATTTAATATGTGAGGTGTTTTATCATGAATTATTCCATTTACGTTCTTATCATAGCAAACAATATCTGATGAAAATCATGGAGTGATGTTTTTAATCTTACCGATGCGGGGTTAGCGCATGTTACTATGTTGTAACATAACTGTCTTTTGCCTGTTGAGTCAACTGGGATATCAGAACATTGGTAGCATTGTCTTGGTGTGGCTCTCATGGTGGCTGCAAAGTAAAAACACATAATTTTGATTACTAAATTGAAATTGTAATCTTTGTTTTTGTTGAAAATTAGCTTTACAATAATCAATATAAATATATATAGCTGCAAAGAAAAAAAACCGGATTTTTTAATTTAATGACTAGTGATTTGTAATCTATTTTTTTTCTTGAGAATTTGTTTTAAAATGATAAAAATAAATATTTTTGTCATTAAAATTTAATGACAAAGAGAGATTGTGTAAGCCATATTTAGCCATCTTGTAAACACATTTACCCCAAAAGTAAAAAAGAACAACCAACTTACATTGAGGTGTAGTTGTCATCTCAGTTATTGACATAGTTGAATGACTGGTTGTCATAGTGACGGCTGAAATATGTTGATTTGTTTAAATGGGAGAAATAAATAAATTTGTATATTGTGGTAGCCTAGTATATGGAATTTCGAAATACAATTTTGTTGAACAATTTGACAACATAACATCACATTAACACTATTAGTCATTAAAAACATCAATTTATAGTTAGTGGGAATTAGCTGCAATCATTAATGTATTTAAACAAACATCAAGTGCCATAGCCCGGGGGAAACCAAATTATCATAGTCATATACCTCTACAATTTTGTTTTGATTTAGGTTTGGTTAATTGCAGAATTTGAAGAAAACTGTTACCTGACCTCAACACCGTAAAAACCTATTTTAACAATCATTGATAGATCCAATAACCGATAGCCTTGACAAGTGGACAGCAATATTATTTGAAACAGTGTGATAAGTAATAAGTTATTCATTTTTTTACATCAATTAGGTTTACAGTACAAGAGTTTGTCCCGACATTATCCAAAAACTATATGAGAACACATTAAAACCACTTCACATCTAAACATCTCTTGTTCAAAGTAAACTATATTGACTATAAGTGAAATCTTTCAAATTCAAATAATAAATAAATCCATTCTTGTTATGACAAAAGCATTCAGTGTAACAATCTGAATGTAGAAATCGAACTGATTAACTTTATTAGTAAGAATATCAACAGACGGTGTGCAAAGCCAACCAAATTCAGTCATATTTAACCTTGGTACATGAACTACCTTCACCTTAAAACATGAACTCGATCTACCTTAGAGAATATCTCCTTACTGTTGAATAAACTGTCAGATGATAAAATAAATACCCTTGATAAAATGAGTGTGACGCAATACATACGGTATCGACAGTCGACTTCTCTGTTACAGAAGTCCCAGTTACAGCAGATATCACACACGTCATGGTCTGTACCCACAGTACTCGTGCATGGCTGACAAAATTAAAACATAGGTAAGTTAAGCTAAATAACAACAATACAAAAGAGTTGTTAACGTTTATATTTAATTATAAACTGATTTGTCTGAAATCATCAAACATCAATGTTTCTGACGTTGGCATCAACATCGTCATTGTAATTCAAAGACATATGTTTGTTTTGATTCAATCACTAACGGTTTTTGTGCTACTTACCAGGTTTTCTTCACAATCCATATCCACTGTAAGTATACCTGACTCATTTCGTAGAACCTGGGTGCACTGCTTGAATAATAAGAACAGAACTATAGAAATAGAACTACTTAGAGGTTGAATTGTATTATATAGAAATAACAAATTAATTTTAACGATTCTATACGAAATGTTAGTTTTTCAATTTTTCAGAATGACTGCAACAGTGTTTTCTCATGTTTTTGACAATATTCTAAAGAGAACCTTCCAACATACCGAGGTGCTGTGGGCACATTCCACTTTGTTGTAACAGCGACCAATCTCCTCCAGTTTTGTATCATAGCATTGGAGGCACTGTCTTCTCTTTGTTCCTAGGCATAAAGTCAACATTGTTAAATTGATTCTTTATGGAATAAACATTAGCATGTTTAAATAATTGTACATATACTCTTTCTATCTTCTCTTTTGTTATATCTTGTACATGAAGTTTGTTTTGCAAATCAAAGTTTTACCTACCTCCGGTAAGGCTTTTGCTATAAGACTTGACTGAAAAATCACAACATAGTTTCATTAAATTATTTCATTTTTTTTTTATTAAAGTTGAAATACATAATGCAATTAGAGGAATATTTCTAACAGATATAAATCTGTAGTGGTGAAAAAAATAAAAGGTATATTTTCAGAATGATGCATCTGCTCGAATCCTTTTCAGCAGAGTAGCTTCCTTTCATTTTGTTATAAAGACACACTATGACACTTCATGGAACATATTGGATGATACATTATCAGCCCTTGATATTCAAAGAAACAAATGTTATGATATACAGTGAATGATAAATGGTTAAATCTCGTCGTTTGATAAAAAGTATATTTCAAATATTAAAAAAATAGGAAAAACATGTTATGGATAAAGTCACTTTTTCTAACTGATCAAACATTTTGAAATTCGATGCTGGCCTCTGACGTCAACGATTACCAGTTGAGGCACCAAAACTTTATGTGTGCCATGTGTGCAACGATCATCATTGCACCTAGTCTACCCATCTGTTCACGTGAGTGCCTGAACACTAGTTTAAATGTTCTTTGCGAGTTTATTTGTTCTTTGCGGTAAAGCTCATAACAGCAGCATCGGAATTGCTATTCCCTTAGTGTAACGATAGAATGCTTTGAGCATGCTTATGATTGAAATAACATCATTATAGATTACTATCTATCGTCATATTTTATCATTCAGAAATATGTAAATGTAAAGAAACAAAAGTTTGAGACACGATGTTACCCTTGTCTGAACACACTTCAGAGTTGCAGTAGTCTTGTTCACAGCAGGAGGAACAGATCTTGTTTCCAGACCGAGTGGGGAAACTGTTAGATGTACAGGTCTGCAGAAAACAGAATGTTTCATTGACTTGAATTGAATTCATTGAATATTAACATAAGAGTGAAATTAACGTGATTCCTTGGGTTTTTAGCACTCAAATTATAAACCAATAAATCGGATCCTTGAGCACAGACCAAGGACAAAGAAAATCACACCAGTTGGCTAAGAGTTATTACAAAAGAGGAGTTAAATTGAATTTTAAGTGAATTACCAAAGTGGAGTTGAATATATCTATATCCCTTAATAGTCTATAAATTATGAAGATTTCTGAATGTCATAACTGATAAAAGTAAATACACATATATAGCAAAATGTTATATTTACCTACCTGTACAGATGCACAGCCACCATAGAAACGTAAATCGTTTATTCCTGCGTCATGTATCTCCATAGAGCATTGCTTAAATGGTGAACAGATATTCCATGAGTAATGATATACATACAAACATGTCAATGCTGTCTCAGTCAATTCGTAAAAGGCTAGTTAAGTCGAGGGAAATCACCAAATGGACCAACAAAGTTTGTAGTCAAAGATATTTTAAAAATAAAGCATTTTGTGCCAGCAAATTTGAAGTACAAAAACTTTTCCTAAAACTTACCTCCCCAATTGGACACATCGTAACTTGATTGCACTCCATAAGCGATTGTGCATCTGTGCATGAGAAGCATATTGGACCAGTTGGGGCTGAAAAGAAACGTACTCATTTATAGCACAAGTGATAAACTTAATTTGACATAGCATTGTTCATGCTATTTATCATTTTTACATGGAAACAAACTCAATCAGTTAAATTAATCACTGTAAGGCCGAATCAACATTTCATTTCATGATTCCTTTATTATGACAAACTTTTGATTGATGATTGTATTAAGTCAACCAGTGGTTTAAAAAAACGCCGACACTATCTCCATAGCTTCTTTTCAAGTTTGATACATCCTGTGAATTTCAAATAATTGCTAAAATAAAACAAAAAGATTGGCGCCTACCCTGTGTGGTAACCGGTTGCGGTGTTGTATGGTGATGGTGGACGCCTATAATGAAGTGGAAAACTCATTGACAGCAGAGACAATCTATCACCCGAGTCTCTCTACCTTTCTGGTCATCTTAGGAGGCCATATATGTGACCTTCACCTTCTAGTACTCTGAACAATCTCAGGCTAGCCAAAATATATTAGCAAAGCAATGACCTTTGTGTTATGTAACTGATTGTTTTGATTTCAAAGTCCATTTTACACGACCCATAGGGAGCAATACTCAAGTTAGAAGGGCCACGAGATGGATAAAGTAGTGACTTATTGTATTTGACGACTTAAATTGCTGCTGCTTCATATTATGCATTAATGACAACATGAAGAACCATAACCACAGTGGGAACAATATAACTTGAAGAGATGGATTGTGTATTTACAGAAAATTGTCTAGTTTTTTCAGTAGATTGATTTATACATTTTTCAGTGTGATATCATTTATTTCTCATTTAGTAACTGGGTGAAATGATATATTCACGAGTGGCACAACCAACAGTGAGTTAAATGCTTTATCACATCACATCATGAAGATATGGTGATTTGTCTAAAACGGCTTGACTTGAACACCTTCTTGGCGATGATTGACGAAATGAAATTGAACCATTGTATAGGTGTTGTATTCCTTTTGAAGTGAGAAGATATTCCCATTGCGGTGGTAATATTTTTTCTTCAAACTTAGAAACTTTGTATCTCAACACTACGCTTAACACTACATGCTCATTAGTTAGACCAACTAACCACTTCCTGGAAACGTCGCTCAAGCATTTAGTAGCACAGTGGTGTAGTGGTAAGACTCTCACGCCAATGGCCCGGGTTCGAATCCCTGTGGAGACACAAAATGGTTTAATCTGGGTCTCCTTCTGTGTTGTGTCCCTGGGCAAGGCAATTTATCGACATTGCACTCAGTCCACTCAGCTGTATAAATGGGTACCTTGAATAACGGGAGTACAAAAATTCTCTGCGCTTCGGCAGCACTGATAGTACACTTTCGTCAGGGTAATAATATGAAACGCTTTGAGTAACTGCATAGCAAATGTATATATACGCATAATAAGTGGACTACCATTATCATCATAAGTATTCTCTATTTAGTTCCAAATAACGAATAAACTTACCTGTAACTGAACACGTTTCTGCGTTACACAAGTTCGTGTCACAACACTCCTTACAGATCTTCTGATGACCCAGTGATACATGCACGCCCTTCCCGTTTGGACAAGTCTGAAACACAGTGTATTTCTCTTAACAAAACAAATTTATCTCTATTTTAAGAACTTTAACTATGACATTTTCCATGCTTAGATTTCTTTGATATATGCACGGCCTTCCCATGTGCACAAGTCTTAAGCAGGGTGTATTTCACGTGACAGAAAAAGTTTATCTCTATTCTAATAACTGTATTCCATGCTTTGGTTTCCTTAACACAAAACCATACCAGTCTAAACTGAATGATGCCAAAGAAGATTAGGACGATAATGTTGCGAGAGTACCCAAAAGAGAATATATTCTATGCATCAGGGGGCAATTTATATGCTATTGATAAATTCAAGCTCTTTATGCTTTTATAATATTTGAATTATGGACATAAAGCAACATTATTATAGTATATCTAGATCTTTCATTTTATGATAGTGTCTAAGAATTTGTTTCAGTTAGTTTTATTGATGTTTCCAACCTTGATTTTATAAGTTATTTCATATTCTTTTCTCAAACTATATCTTGGTCAACACCTGCTTGTGGTAAGAAGAAATAAGACTTTTTATGTACAATGGAAGAAAGTATTGCAACACCATTGCATTTCTTCTTGGTTGCTTCCATTCTTTAAGTCACATAAGGCTTTAATTGCAACACCATTGCATTGTTTCCTGATTTTTCAATTCCTTTTATCACATGAGGGTTTTATTGCAACAACATTGCATTGTTTCCTGATTTCTTTCATTCTTTATCACATGAGGGTTTTATTGCAACATCATTGCATTGTTTCCTGATTTCTTTCATTCCTTTTATCACATGAGGGTTTTCTAGATATATTTAGAGCTCTTCTTCTTAACAAATTTAAATGAAAAACAATGCTCTCACAAGAAGCCAAGCGTTTTCAGTAAGTAAGGAACTTTTTGTGACAACCATTGGGATTCACCAAATGCTGACTTTGATTCATGTTTTCGTGCATTCGATGAATATGTTAAGCTATTTATCATCGACCTTAACTACTTAAACGCGATTATCACACATAATTTTGATATGTTTGAATTGTATATACAAGTGCTCACGTGTCTCCACACAAGATCTATGGCACAACCAGCATAAATCCGAAGTGGTACTCCTATGCTCAGTCTTTCTTCGTAATAGCAATGCTGCAATTGAAGCAAAATATTCAACTTTGCAAATCATCGAAATTTATTTAGGTTTTTTTCTTTACTTATTCAAGGGGGCATTAACTGTAAAATATATAATTTTCAAAAAATCTTAGTACTGGAAATTCATTTTTTAAAGAATGAATATTTTACAAAAATGGTCATTTTAAAAAAAAGTTAATTTGTACTGATTGACTTCATGTTGCCTTCAAGCTCTTTTTTTCTGCAATTGTTTATTTCTATTCTGCAATGCCTTGATAAGAAAACATGAAACTAACAATTATATTCAAAAGTTAACTTTAAAAGAGTTTTTAAATTATTATATTTTCATTGGCAGGGCTCTTCTTGTACAAGTACTATTTTTATGACATAATTTGACGTATTCTCTACAAAATGAGACCAAATTTAGCTATTTCTTAATACCTTTATATTTTCTATCCAACCTCCTTAACTGTGTATCATAGTGCAAAACTTGTAAGTCAGGTTTATTTCATACGAATATCATTGTGAAAACTGCATTTAATAATGTTTAGTTCATTAGAGGTACGGAGCTGTATATAATGGCAGTTAAATGTTTATCATAAAGATTGACAGTTTCTACATAAGCGATAAAACTGAATTGCAAAATTTTATACAATTATTGGTTAAAGGGTTTCTTTAGAAAAATTTGACAAGAAAGACTGTGAGATGAACTCTTATGAAGACTAAACTGTTTCTTACTTTTACTGCGGCTGAGCACGTGAATTTCTTACACTGCCTGAATGAATTGACTCCCTGGCAAACATAACACGTGAGAAGGGTGTCGCTTTGTGTAGCTGTGGACAAAGTATCAATGCAAAATTAAAAAAGAAACATAAAATTTACATATCTTCAAAGAATGGAAATTTCAAAATAAATACCTCATCGAGATACGAAGTTCAACACACTTGGTCCGACCGCAGCCCCGTAGGTAGCTGGGTATTTTATCAGTTTACCAGTGGTTAAACCTAGTCGTCAGCGGACCAATCACATCATCGCCATTAAAAGGGCACTTACGTTGATCATGTTGAAAGCATGATTTTCAGGAGTTACCTGCCCCTAGCTACAGATACCAAAGGCTTTAAAGGACAACTTGTGATTGGTTAGCTGAGCTAAGGTCAGAACATGCCACATACGGATCTGCTGTATGACCTTGTGGAGAGGAATACACAACAAAACAAGTTGATTCTCTATAGAGTTAATATTTTGAAACTTTATTCCTCAGGAAAATTCAATAAGACTGATTTTTTTTATTCTTTAAATTTCATTCATTACATTTGGGTTAAGACAAGTCGTCACATATACACAATATATACATTTTAACAAGACATGTATACAAATAGAAGCATTTAGGATAAGAGAGATAAGAATTATATGTACATAGTCAGAGAGTTGTTATCTATAAATTTTAATGAATGATTAATAATGCTTACCAGCAAAACCGCCAATTAAGACAATTAGGCAACCTGAAATAAATACTAGCAATTAGCTTGACATATATGTATTTATCAAAGTTGCTTAAGTATCTGAATTATTCATTTGTACTGTCAATGAAAAACAAAGAAATTACCTATGTAGATCAACATTTCACAGCGTAAAAAACGTTTGGCCTATTTCAGTGGCACAGATAGACTTGTATTATCAGTGTAATTACATTGTAAACAAGAGACGTCGTAGAACACCGCACAGTATTTTTGTTGATAAGGATTTTTCTGACTTATCTATAGGTTGAGGTGTGGTGATTTTTGCTTTGACGTGGCGTATTGAGAAATTAAAGCAAAAAAGCTTGCATACTGAAAGTGTCACTCGATGCTACAAGGGAACAAGTCGTACAAACACCTCACATGATATTAGAACTACCGAATCCCTTCAAGGATTGGAATTCGAAAACCTTTTCTATACAATTATGTATTAAACGACATATTCATAAGACCACAATGTTTTACTCGGGGAACATCTTTTACTAAAAATGTTCACAGTTTGAGATGCATTTCAATGGAGTGTTAACCCAAATGAAAGAGTTTAAATGTAACGAAAAATATTGTTAATTTATAAACAATTGCATACCTAAGCTTGTCAGCAGATTTAGGATTTAGTGTGGACAAAAATTAGTTAAATAGCTTTAGCAGAACTAACAAACGATCGCCAAATGCCCATGTACACAAAAACAACCCTTTAACTTATAATAATGGTATGATCGTCTGGCCTTGTGTCCAAAATCTTCAATATTCTCTTGATGAAATAGACAAAAAAGGCCATATTTTTTTCATTATGATTTTCATAAGTTTGATATCAACCTTCTGAGAATCATCCCACACAAAGTGTAAAACACCTGTTTCAGATTGTCAGTTTTACGCCTTGCTGCATACCCTTTGGTTTTCTGTTCTTGCTCTGTAGCTTTCCCTGAGGAATCCAATCAGAAAGTAACTGGAGGTTGCTAACTATCGCAGGTAGGGGCGCTATTACCAGCACAGAAAACTCAAGGGTATATGGCAAGGCATTAAACTTACAGTTCGGGAACTTTTCGGAATTTTGTAGCAAAAAAGAAAATATATTTTTAAAAGTTGCCCCCTGGTCAATTGAATTAAGAATATTTCCACTAGGATGCCGAGGTAAGTGAACAAACCTTACCTTAATAGCTGCAAATGTCGATCAATGACAATAAGTAACAGCGATATTACCAGTTGACTGTGGTCGGAAATCTCTGGTAACTGCTTGTTTGAATGATTTGTATGCAAATAACCTCTGTGTGGTGTTTTGGGTTCAACAGACTTGAAAATAATATTTCTTTGCTCTCTCATTAAGTAAAAGGTAACATGCCTCTCGGCCTCTCTAGTTGTTTCTTATTCGATGCACCCCAATCGTTGGGTGCACATGCACGCGGCGAATATGAAAATAATGTAAGTGCCAAGATACTTAACAAACACGGTTTATGACAATACAACACCCAGGATGTCAAAACAAGTGCAGGGTACGTTAGAAAATCATTTTGATAATTATGTACGATGTTATCCCAGATTGCTCATACCATTTCAAACAGCCCGAACGGGTCAAATGCACTTTAAGAGATGTTCCACGAAAACCAGGTTAACCTTTTCGCAAGAACAAAACTAAAGTCTTTATCGATGTAATGAACCCGGAAGTACACGAACGGAGAGCCCAAGCCAAAACAGCCATTTGCAGGCAAGGTCTTGTTCATATTCGATTTGAACCAACAAGAGGTTTATCACGTATATCCTTACTGGCAATGAACACCCCAATAAGACCTACTGTGAGAGACGCAGTATGCTGAATTGTGATATCCAGATCGTGCATTTTATGGCAAGTTTCCCCTGAACAATTCACACACTGCCCAAATGGACGAACGATACTTTGCGACGAATGCCTTGCTAACCCACTATGCAATATCTGACTTCTGTCTCTTTCAAATATGTCAATATATGGAAAAAAATAAGGCAAGTCAAAGTTTGATTAACACACTACGGACGTCTTTAAACAAAGTCTTGAAAGTTTTGAGAATCTGATCAAAGGAATAAAATTGATAAACTATTGACTATATCGGGGTTCGAACTCAATCCCTTCGGACTTTCTTCTCCGTAACAGTCTTACCGCACCCACCTTTATAGCATGTTTCTGACTAAATCTCATCTAGCTAGCCATTCACAATGATTCCAGCAAAAGGTTTTGGTAACAGTAGCTATGGGCAGGTAACTTCATTGTATCAATCGTTGTAAATGATCGCGGCCAAATGATTTTAAACACGACGATGTGATTGATCGCTGATGACTGGTGTAGTTTGTATTTACTGGTTGCATCATTAGCGACTTGTAGGACTGCATTTGAGAGCTTGTTGAGGGTTAGATCTCAGAAAGAAAACTTACGATCCCGTTAGCTTTAAAATGATGAAACGTTCATGTCCCGAAACACGGTCGATTTTTATCTGGCTGTAACTTTACGAAACAATAAGAGCAATTTGTCTATCTTGGACAAAAAACTATGTCAAGTTTGTCGAGATATGTTACATGTTTACCTCGGCCTCTTATTGCTTATTCAATGATTCCGATATTCCTTTATTTTGCTATTCGAAAATGTTTTTTTCCTTAGCCTTATCACCAAAGCCATGGTTGAGAAGTGCATATTGCATATGGTTATTCTGATTGTTTTCTGGTTTCAATGGAATCAATTTGAACTCAGCGTGGATATATATAGAGAGGGTAGGGGCGTTATTTCGAACCATTTCCTTAATCTATTTGACATTTTTTGCAAACTTTTGCATGTGATTAGACCTCTTTGCTAATTTGTTTATCTGCATTTATATTGTTTTCTTTGACATAAGTTGAACTTAGTGCATATCGGGATAGTTTCCATTTCAAAATGTCCAAAAAAGTGAACGCTTAGCAATGTGCAAAAATGATTCTAAAAATGCTACATATAGATAAGACTTGGCTGATAAAAAGATCCAAACGTAGATACAGACAACGAGGTCAAATTTGGTTGCCAAAAAGTATGTTCTTCGCAAAAGGTAGGGCAAAGAAGACTCATTCGAGTGAAAGTCAAAGTTTTTGGGGGTCAAAGTGATTAGAAATACATAAAGTAAACAAACACGTGCACTTTGGAATAATTGCTACATTGTAATGTTTTATATGAAACAGTAATGATTCTGATAATTAATTATTGTACAAAATACTTTCATTTGAACGAAATGCTGTTATTTAATTTAATATATTTTTTTTCTCAACGTTGCAGTTCTGATTGCGGTGACGCTTTGGGTCAATGTTCTTGGTAAGTACATGGCTGTAGGTTGTATAGTGATTATCAAAAGGACAAAAATGGTGACTGATACATTCTTTTACGGGAAATCAGAAATGTATACAAGAAATATTTAAAACTCCACCACAACCCACAACTTTTTGTATTATCACATTATTGACAAGACTTATTGTTTGTTTGTGACTGTTTGAACACAACAATAATTTTGTCGAAAAGTATTAAGGCACACATAAATATTTTGAATCAAAAATATTGTTACTGAAATTTGGAATATAACATTAATAATTGATTAAACAAGATTAAGTTTATGGATGACATTTACAAAATAGCATAATCTCATTTACATTTAGTAAAACCTATATAGATGTTAGATTTTAGATTTAGATTTCCAATCTAAAATGATGAAATTATTCGTTGCAGAAATTGCTTGTGACAATGCATTCCGTTGCTATCGCTGCAAGGGAGACTACTCGTTTGAAACTTGTTCTGTACAGAACTGTTCTTCAGTTCACAATGTAAGGCAAACAAGTGATTGATTTGATTAAGTTGTAAATTTAAGAATAAATTACGCATTAAAATGCCATGGCATTGACATTTATTTTTTGCATTGCAAAAATCATACATATATGTGTGTTACGTGTTTGGGAGATAGGATATGGGAGATAATAGATAGCTTTTCACTGTTGCATTAAGAAGTTTCTTTGATAAATAAGGAATAGGTCCAGACATTTGAAAGCTTTGTTTTTTTATTAACCTTTTCAAACCCACAGTTTGCTTAAAAGGTGTTTTTTGAAGATATTTTTTTATCTTTTAATGGAAATTGTAATGCGTTTATTTTTCGTCGCGAACTACCATGCATGAAATGTTTATGACATACTTGCGTGATATTGATCTTCTGAGCGAGACATGCAGATAATTTTATCGCACGAGTGTAAGCGTGATACACATGGAACAAGATTAACTCAAAAAGGTTATATTTGTACCGAAGTCATGTAAAAACACAATCTCCTCCTATCCTAAATATTGTTACCCGTCGTCGTCATATAGAAACGAAATGTGATGTCAATTTCATACGGTTATATCAACGAGGTCATATCATACCTTATATTGCTGCCTTTTAGGGTCAAAAAGTATGTAACGTTATATCATAGTATCGTGTTCTTCTATAGGAGAACGTCCACATATGCCATTTTGAGGAGACAGTTACCATTGGAAATGTTCGCCGACTTTACGCGGGCTGTGCGACATCTTCTGTAAGTAATAACTTTCCAATTTTATATTTTAAACAAATATCGGTGTTTGAATGTGACCTTTAGTATACTTTATACCAGGGAGTCGATGTCTTGTGCCAGCATTTGTATCAATTAATAAATCAACACTATTAGAAGTTTTTGGTGAAATCTATATGAATAATAACATAACCTTGAAATGAAAATTAAATTAAATTTTTAATGTGTATCAGTCATCTAACAAAACATTTAATTCCATTTCCGAAGCATCCAAAAGCTATCAGAACTTGCTAAGTGAAACTTGGTCAGTGGGTCAGTCAACAAGTGTTGATATATCTTTTGGATTTGATAAACCATTTGACTGATGGGATATTCCCTCTTCTGATACATATATATCGTCTATTGTACATTGTTACAGCGCTATGCATGTCTACCTATATATATTTGCCATGTTGTGAGAACTCCACACTGTTGAAAAGACTTGTTAACAAGTCGAAATGCGACGCATCCAGTCATCATGAAAATGATACCTACAGCAAGTGTCGTCTGAAGTATTTTATTCATCATATATATATATAAATATATGTTTATATTCAGACGTGTCCCGTTCTGAACGTCGTAAACAGACAACCAATAGGGAATGTTAAAACTTGCAGATTCTGCTGTGAAACGGAGGAGTGTAATCGCCCTCTTTGTTCAACGACAGGCAATACTAGTAAGTATTATTTAATCGTTTCTCTCGAAGACATTTCAACCTACTCAATATTTTAATATATATATATATATATATATATAGACAAATAGCATAAACCAAAGTGGTTTTGTGTTGTTTAGCCTTGTAGGAGTTACAGCCAGATGTAGAAAACATCGACTTGTATACTACATTTATATATAATGAAAAGATAAAAAATGACACGAAGCCAATCAAAACTCCAACATGTTTCAATGGTATCATCAGGGAGTCTGACAAAATACAGTTATGACGTTATGATGTCACAATGAATTTGACATAACAATGGTATGACGTCACAATCAGGCAAGCGGTAAGATGGACACAATAAGAATTTGATAGAATAAAAGATGCTACTATTAAGCATTAAGTTGTGGTTTTAACATTTTAATGAAATAGTCTTCTTTTAATAGTCGCATTATTCTATTATTTGTGTCCATTTTGTAAAATGGAAAGATCTTGAATTTAATGTCCTTGTCTTTTGCACATGTATCCAAGTGAGCACTCAGTGGTATACAGCGTGTCTCAGGACATTTTATTTGCTGTTTATGAACACGGACCCTGTCTCTCAGGCACTCAGTCTGTCCTATATATTCAGCACAACATCCTTGGCATATAATAACATAAATGATGTATTTAGCGGCACAGTCAATATCAAAGCGCACATAAAATCTCTCACTTCTGTTAATGAATTTTATACTTGAATTCTCAAGTATATATGGACATGTTCCACAGTTACCTCTGTTACATTTAGTAACTCTACATTCTTTTGGTGTACTGCTTATGTCAAATCTTGCTCTAGTTAAACATTGTTTTAAACTTTTACTTTGGCGTTTACTCTTGATAAAATTTACATTATCAACAATTCGGCACATTTTTTCATCACACATTAGAATAGGTACATTTTGCTTTATACTCTGGAACAAATCTGGATTGAGGGGGTTATGAGTTGAGACATAAGCAATATCCACATTTTGATGTTTTTCTTTCTTCCGTACTTTTAAGAGTTCTCTTCTATCGATGGATAAAGATTTATTGATTCCATCCTCGACAAGAGAGGGTGGGTATCCTCGTCTCTGTAGTAATACTTTGAGTTCCCTGAGTCTGATATATCTTGTATCTTCATTTGAACATATCATACAAATACGTCTTGATAAGTTGTATGGGATACTCCTCTTCGTATGTGAAGGATGACAAGATGAAAAATCCAAGTATTGTTTAGTATCCGTTGGCTTATAATATAAGTCCGTTTCTAAGCGTCCATTTGATATTTTCACAACAGTATCCAAGAAAGAAATTTCAGTGTCACTTTTTTCCACTGTAAATACAATATGTTCGTTCATACTATTCAATGTCTTGTGGAATGTATCTAGATCTGTATTTGAAAATGGCCACAATATGAAGCAATCATCTAAGTACCGACGCCAATTTTCAATAAAGTAATTACTGATTTGATTTCCCAAATTTTCCTGCAACTTAGTAACTAAGTTGTTTTCCATATATCCTAGTACTAAGGTTGCGTATGTTGGCGCCATTTTTGTACCCATAGCTGTACCTTTTATTTGTTTGTAATGTGTACCATTAAAGAAGAAAACATTGTTTGTCAATATAAATTGTACACTTTCAAGAATAAAAAACTTAGAAAATCTATCAGATAATAATTCTGGGTGCTTATCAAGCCAGTATTCTATTGCTTCGAGACCCAATTCATGAGGAATATTGGAATACAAACTTTTAACATCAAATGTAACTAGTTTGATATCATCAGATATAGTTTCAGGTAGAAAGTTAATGAAATCCATGGTATCTCTGGTATAACTTTTTACTTTCGTAAGATATGGTTATATATATATATAGAAATATCACAAAGAATGTTCAAACTCTATGGTAGTACATATTAAAAAGAAGAAGATAAAGTTGAATTAAGTTTGGCAAACGTTTTCAGCAGGTACATCCTGTACCTGCTTCATCAGGCCGTTTAACCCTTATAGTGCCCGGCCTTTGACGATATGCGCTCACGCAGTGCCGCTAACTTTTGGAGTAAACTCGAGATTTTGGTCAACGTTGACAAAAATTGTCGCTGAGGCGTTATGTATGTTCGGAAATTCATGAAATTTTAAGTGAAAGAAGCTGAGTTGTTTACCATTCAATCAATGTAATTTTAAATCATAAGTGACAACAATAAAAATGAATTTAATCTAATTATAAACTTCAGAGACGTTTTTCATGCAAATGTTCAGCCGAGGAACGTTAGCATACCCTTGTTTCATCGATTGTAATTAAATTGCCGTTATCTACAAAGTAATTAAATTGTCATTTATCAAGAAAGCGGATTTCAGTGATCACGTTGATGTGTTTACTTCCTACATGCGACCGATTGTTCCCGAAATAATACAAGTTATCTTTTTGTTTTCATTTGTTGAACATTGTTTGCCGTGACGTCATAGACAAACTAAGTGCAGTAAATGTACGGTGCACGCAAAGTCCTTGCAATTTTTCCACAGCCGGTGCACATGACTGAATTTCCATCCACAGAAAGTTATGGATTCGATCTTGAAAATGATATAACTTTCGGAAACATTAGAGCTGAAATTATGTTGCTATCACAAGGTCGAAAACAAAAGCAGTTTCAAGCAGACAGAATCATGATTTGAGTCGCATTTTTGCAAGCGCATAAACAACTCAATATATATTGTTGTACAATAAACTAAAACGATGAAAAAGTACAGATTATCAAATTAGAATTCATAAGCAAACTATTGGAACAGATTTCCATGTATGTTCTAACAGAAAATTCAAAACGATCGATCAGACAAAAGCGCGAAAAAATAGCGAGAACACATCACGGCAGTTTTGGTATTGCGTAATTGGCAGAATTCCTTTTCCACATAGATTTAACATTAGCATGTATTTTCAATCTCAATCACAGTTTAAATTGTAGTAAACATATATATAATATATAACCTTCAATAAATCCATAATATATCAAGCAAATTTGGTCACTGCCAGACGTATATCAAACTATACTCTCGAATTAAAACAAAAAAAGGAAAACACCAGCTTGGTTAAAAAAATCATCAAAATCAAAATTAGATTTAATAACAAATCTAACTATAATTTACCCTGAATAACACAAAGGAAGGTTGCAAACTATATATACGATCAACTGGATATAATGTCTTTACTTGACATGGAAGAAAATGACTAAAATATTTAAAGATAAAACAGGCCTGCTTCCCGAAAACGGCCGACTTGATTGACGGGTCGTCAACTCGCGGCGCGGCTTTATGCACGATGAAATTCGCGCATTAAATATGGTGGGAAGGTTGTCGTACTTCAGTGTTTACTCTTTAAATTTCTCGGGTGCCTAAAATTTATCAAGCAACACTTTTATCTATAATGTTCTTCATCTCTATCAAGGTTTTCGAAAGCCAACATTGACGCTCTTCAGCGTCGTCTGTTACTGACCACGCCCCTAGCTCAGCGAACAATGGGTTTCAATTTTGAGATCATATTGGTGAATAGACCAGTAACTTTTTTTTTTTTTATCAAACTTTTATAAGCACACAATTTGTTTCACATTCTCTATTATATCAGATGTAGTATTGCATCCAGGGATTCATTCATAAATTCACAATCAATGACAAATAAAAAAACTATGTTCTTAATATATTTCAAGAAATTAATCAATTTAAAAATCATATAGAGACTAGATACCCCTTAATTTTGCATAATTTTTAAATTAAAATATCGTAAAAACTCTTTATCAGTTGGACGAAATAATTCAAATGAACAAAATAGATTGTTAAAATGGGATTGAATTAATAGAGAAAATAGAATTAAATATAATAAAAATCGAGGATGTATACAGATTTTTTTTTTATATTAATGTATTTTTTTTCAATAAACATGCATGTTGATATTATTATAGGCCTACAATAGGAAATGTGCGATGGCCCTTATAAATTGAAAACATGCGCCCTGATCACTGGGTTTTTTTTCATTTGAAAGATTTAAGGAATATTGTATAATCACTTTCCATCTGATAAATTTCAGACATAATTTCCAGAATGCCACTTCATGTTATTCCTGTTCAGTATTTTTGTAAGCGTATCATATAAATTAAGATATATTTATGGCTTTGATAAATATAAGAAAATGTCAAATTCAATGAGAAAGACAGCAAAACCAAAGCTCGACATGACAAGAGTCAGCCGTCATCATCTAGATTTTTATTGCCAAGGTCACTGTCATTGTAATCAAAAGGATTTTTAAAATATTTTTTTTATTTCGGCAACAAGGGATTTCCCGTACTATAAAAAGCGCTAATGGTCACGAGCAAAGTAGACCGGATATGACGGCAGAACATGCGAAGACGTCACGACTCGCGTGTCTCGTGCTGTTCACCAGACGACAGGTGATTGTTCCGCGCCAGAATGAAGGTTCGATTTGAAGTTGAAACAAACTCTCGTAATCCTTGGCTTGTTTATTCCTCAAATAAATCGATTAAAATCATCCTCAAAGTTTGAAATAAAAAACATATGACAATGACATATGAATGCCACTATTTTGACATAATGATTGTTATTTTCATAGGGAAAAAATCATGGTTAAAATATATTTATCCAGAGTGATTAACGTTATGGAAATGACTTTTGCAATCCGTTAAATTTTATTCTATATTTAGCACATTTCGAGGCAAACACAAATATCAAAATGGTAGTGTGATGTATTCTTTCGTTTCACTAAAACCAACAGACGTCCGTACCAAATTAGCTAATAGAAATAAGATCTCACGAAAGTGGTATCTACAATGTCACCGCCATTCTGTCAACAAAACAGCCGCGCAATGCAACGTGTACTACATTTTAAAATTATACGTTTTGCAATCTTGCACTCATCAAATCATGAAAACATGGACTCATGAACGAAAAATTAAAATGCTATCTTTCGATGGTATTTTCAGGTAACGTTACTTATTTGTTCGATGTAAATGGGCTGTCAGGTCGCGAATCGTTTTGAAACTTTTTTTGTACCGATCAGATTTGTCTGTGACCCGAAGTGTTGGACTGTTTTACTATGCGGCCCCGCAATTTTTGGATTTACGATAATTCAAATGATACGCATGACCTGTACATCGTTTATCAACTGTAGAAAATGTATCAGTCATTACATTTCTCGAAACATCGTGGGTGTAACAAAATATCCAAATTAGAATCAGATGTACTCTGTCCGCTGCCAGTTTGACTGGCCATTTTGTTTATTTCCATTCAAGAGCTGGCAGTGACGTATACTGGTTTGCCAAATACTTCTCTGCTGCATATTATTGCTAATTGATTACCATATTCGTGTATGATATCGATTTCAGTACCCATATAGTATGTTTTGTCAAGAATTTACATTTGAAAAAGAAATCTAGGAGCAAGTAATGGATCATAGTAATTTTCCTTAGTCAAGGAATGATGGCCATTTTTTCCAAATCAAAAGTAATAATTAATTAAGTCGGTTCATTAATTATTAGAATGCATTTTCCATTGTCAATATGTGATTTCAAAACTAGAGATACTGTAGATTTTGGTAATACTTTGGATTTTTCCTGTTTCATTAAATTTTGTCTGTTATGCTGGTGAATTATTTACACTAGTATTTGAGAAAATTAACCCCATCGGTCATGCCCAAGGACCATATGTGTCCCAAATAGGTATTTTTATAAAACCAAATTTCTCTGTTAATATCAGGTTTTGTAGTACAAAAGTGGTATCAAATTAAATCTAATTTGACAGTGATTCTGAAAATGTGGGTTTCAGTTAGAATTGGTTTAGATATTTTTACCCATGCATTGAAGAGGATTAACCCCTATCGGCCATGGACATGGACCATATGTGTCCTTATCATTGTATTTTGTTAAAAACTTAATATCTCTGTCAATATCTGGCCAAATAGTGTAAAAGTGGTATCACATTGATGACTTTGTTATGGAGATTATCTAAAAATAGGTGTGAACTTCAATTGATTGATATAATTTTTCATTTGCATTGTAGAAACTACCCCCAATGGCCATGCCCGGGGACCATATGTGTCTCGATAGAATTATTTAGTGAAAAGTATGATATCTCTGTTAATATTGTGTTCTATATTGCAAACGTGGTACCAAATTGAAGCTATGTTTATATAGATTCTAAAAAAATGACTGTCAACTTGAATCGGTGCAGGATTTTTTCAACAGCCCAGGCTGTATATTGGGTTATGGCTAGGGACCATATATGGTCCTGCGGCATTATGGGGAGTTTGGGGGGAGGGGCACATATATGGTCCTGGGGCACTATAAGGGTTAATGCAGTAACTGACAAACAGTACATAGTATTATGACGTCACACAGGAACCTATGACGTCACAATAAGCTTGACAACAAGTGATCATAATGTAAACAATATCATGTTTTGCCATTCAATTTTGGCGCATATTTATGAATAAAATATGATTCTTTCAAAATTAAATCATTGTCATTATGATAATTGTGTTTATATATCGGGAAAACTTTGAACTTGCCCTTTCCACATTTATCTAAATGCTCACTAAGAGGAATTTATTATTTATGTGAGATCGATGGAGATTCATTCTTCTCTTTAATTTTTGTTCCGTTTTTCCGATATATTTCTCATTGCATCCAGAACATGTGATTACATAAATAACATTTCTAGTATCACAATTCATGTTTTGCTTAACAACAAATGTTTGATTTGGTGAAATGTCAATAGAGCACCCTTCACTAATACTTTCACAAGTGTGACATCTTAAATCTCCACATTTTGAGACTTTGGGAATAACATCAACTGAGTCAAACCTTGAACTAGTTAAGATTTTGCGTAAGTTTTTGGGCTGCTTACGGCTGTTAATGAAATTATATTTATTGACAATCTTTTTCATTTTCTGACTGGGACTTAACATTGAAAGGTATCGTTTCACAATAGACATTGCGTTATCATGGTTGGGATTAAAAGTAGATACAAGAGAAATATTGTTTTGAATATCAATGTCTTTATCCACTTTTGATCTCAGTTGTTGTTGGTCCATTTTTAAAGCCTTGTGTATACTATCACTTATCAATTTGTCCGGATAGTTTTGTTTAATATATAAGGAGAAAGTTTTTCAATTCACCAAGGCGATTAGTTTTAACAACATCATCAGAAACAATAGTACAAACTCTCCTTGCTAAACAGTAGGGGATGTTACGCTTTGTATGATGTGGGTGGCATGAATCAAAGTCTAGATACTGATGTGAATCCGTTTTCTTATAGAAAATATCTGTAGCTATGATACCGCCTGATTCTATCTTAACAATTACATCAAGGAAATTCAATTGTACATCATGACATGACATTCCATCGTAAATTTCATTGACGGGTCAAGAGAGTTTAGAATTTCATGAATAGTTTGAATGAGATTATTATCGTTTTTTAGTATCATAAAACAGTCATCTAAAAAGCGCTTCCATGAATTTTCAACATGCTCTTTCATTGAAATGTCAAAAGTATCCTCAACTTTAGAGTAGAATAAATTTTCTAAGTATCCCAGAACTAAAGTTGCATAGGTTGGTGCTACTTTTGTACCCATAGCTACCCCTTTATTTTGAGAGTAAAAACTTACATCAAAATAAAAAACATTGTTTTCAATAACTAGACTTAAAGCATCAATGATAAATTCATTGGAAAATCTATCTGGTATGAGATGGCGAGATTTATCAAGCCAATGTCTAACAGCTTTCAGACCCAACTCTGTGTCTATATTACTATATAGATTAACAACATCAAAACTCACTAATTTAGAACCCTCTGGTACTGTTTGCGGGAACTTACATAAAAAATCAATATCATCTCTGATAAAACTTTTAACATTACTGCAAAGGGGTTTGAGGACAATATCAATGAAATTACTAAGTCTTTGCGTGTGACTCTCGGGTCCTCCAACAATGGGTCTAAAAGGGAGATCTTCAGGGTCTTTAACAGTTATAACTGCGTCATGTTCATATATATATATATGCTCCACGTAGGGCTCCTACACATACCCTGATATCCAAGAGACCAAAATCCTCGCATCGCTGACGTTGGCAACACTATTTGTTGCCAGTATATTTTTAAGCCAAACTGTGTGGAGCTCCATACACTATCATCTAGCGACGTCTCTCGGTGCAATCATACAGAAGGCTGGTTAGAAGCTAATAAGAGGCGACGGCAGCGCGGCCTTTCGGATATATAAAAACATCCTATCGGTTAACTTTAATGTCTATACTAAAAATACATTATTTCAATTTCTGGCTACATATACATAGGGCGAAACAAGGCTTTTGGTCCGATGGATATAAGGGTTTGTTTGAAGCCCAACGCGGAGATCAATAGGATATGAAGCAGGATGACAGTAGCGATATTTTCAATTGATTTATTTTTATCTACATTTGAGATATTATAAGCAAATGCGTATTTAGACAACTGTAGTTTCCCTCGTTACATATGAATACTTTTCACAGACTATAGGGGCAAAATCATTAAATGTTTTTGATTTTGACAATTCCCTTTTCAAATAATCTTTTACTTATGCAATTGATGTAACCTTTGATGTTTTCAGTCGATGATTAGAGTTGTCATTGATTTTGTTCATTATTCTCACCGAAACTTTCCAGGCTCTGTTACTCCTTTCACTACCCAAGATCCATCAATTACTACAAGTAGGTCGATTCTAACATGTCAATTCTTCTCATTCCATTTTAAAAACAATAATGTATGAAATAAAAAAATTAATGAGAAATGGAAAAGTAAAATGTTTAAATATCTTTTCCAAATATGTCAAGCCGTCATAGCCTGTAAAGCCCCTGTCACACGTCAGCGTATACTCCCTGCGTACGAATTGCTTATGGCAATTTCTCTCATACGCAACAACACGCAGCCGAACGCAGAACACGCAACTCATACGCACTTGGTTGTGTTAAGGTCGATTCTTGTACGTCGGCATGCGCTTGGACCATTTCATACGCTTGATAGTTTTGGACATGCTCAAAACTATGCTGCGTATGGTTAACACGTAACACATCGGTTTTTCATCGGTCGAGGGCGGTACATGTACGTTAGGTTATCGTGATGAGTATGCACTTCATACGCAGTGTTAGTTGATGTCCCGAACCAACGCATTGATAGCGCATTGTAGACGTGTACAAAACGCTCTTCAAGCAAATGTAGCACGTATGAAAAACGATCTTAAACCGAATGATAACAATAGAAAAATGCATTGTCCAGTTTTTCCTTATGAGTAACGTATGACAAGCGTACTCATAGCGTACATAGAGTACATCGTGAATTTGATATAGATACCATAACGAAAGGGTTGGTGAGCATAATACCTTCGTATACTTTATGATAGTGTCTCTTATTAAGAGTCCAACTATGATAACAACCGCATAGACATACACATTGAAATTAATTAACCAGTTTGTAGAGAATTTCATCCAATCATTCATTAAAAGTTAAATTAAAAGTTCATTAAAACAAAAAGCTGAGGATAGAAACATATGAGTTAAATATATGTACTACTAATTCTAGTAAAGAAGAAGAGATAAAAGAAAATAAATAGCATTACATATCTATGTAAACAAAATCATTAAAAAGCTAATGGTTTGTTTTTAAGGTTTTCGTTGTAAACTTCTCAGTTGCAAAGCGATTTCAGACTACCAAATATACCATTAGACTAAACTTGTGCACTATTCCATTGTTTATATCAGTCTCAGTAAACCTAGCATCAATATTATCCGTTTTACTTCTATAATGAGTCTAGCAAAGCCTAGTAGAGGGTCGCGTCAGCCGACCTTTCTGCGACCTATGACCCTCCAACGTTATACATGCGAAGGCAGACTATTGTGGCTTGGTAAGATGAGTTCTGATTGGTCAATTCGATAAGTGGGCTGACGCGACCCTCTACTAGGCCTTTATAGACTGAGTTTAGTAGTAAAACTGATAATATTGAGGCTAGGTTTACATAAACTGTTGTTTATATAGGAGTTATCCAGGATAATCTTCTGGTCAGGTGTCTAGGTAAATTAATGTAATGGAACATTTTGAATAAACTTTTAACAAATGTAAGTTATACTTGAAAAGAGCAGGTCCGGACAAAAAGCGACGGAATGAAACCGATGCTTTTATTTCAGCATGACATAGTGAGTAAACAAATCAGAGAGGGCGGGTGCATGTAAAGAAAAGGTTCCGACCGGAGCTTTGATGGGGAGAAATTTTTTTAAATATATATTTCAGTTCTAAAACTTTCAATACCTCAATCGAGAGGTTTGTATTCGTGCAGAAAAGATCAAGTATCAGGCGAAATCTGCGGACTACTATTTAAGTGGGAACTCCTTTTAATCAAATGTGATAGAGAAATGGATTCAGAAAACTTAACTTTATTTAGCACACATTTGTTTAAATAAGTTGTCTTGCAATTGTAATTGTCTGAATAATATATGTATATATATGTTACCTACGAAAACGTACTACAAAGACGGAAAGCATTGAAAATTATGTGAAGACGCAACGTGCTCGGAAAATACTCGCTTTTCTTGCGCAAGGCATGCGGTAGACATAAGTTGTGAGCGTCTTGAGTATGGTATGTATGCGCTCTGCATATGCAATCATCTGCCACAATAAATTGAGGATACGCCAGTCATATGCATCTCCAACGTAACCCCAACGCAAAGAAAACGTAAATATCGTAAATCAGTCGCTCTATGTGCGGTACAAGTATGGCAAAAAACGGTAAATGTTTGAACGAACTGGTTGCGTATGAAAGATTTTCCATACGCAACTCAAACGCACTTGCTATACGCTTGAGTGTGACAGGGCCCTAAGATGTTTTACAATTATCAAGATAACGATTTTACAGACGCTTTAAATATTTACTATTATCACAGTTCATCATACAATGTGTTTATCGTGTGATGGAGCGTCGTCAATGCAGGGCTGTACAAGGACAATCATTTGCTCAGCAGAACAGGTACAACAATTGTCCCCACGACTACATTGTTATCCACTTTATTATCTCAATTTATTCCAAAAATTATATTGCTGTGGATCATTTACAATTTCATTATCATGGTCGATACAATCTGTCTGTGATGCGTTCAGTGCGCAATAAACATCCTTTACTCTGATTTGAAAAATATGTAAATGATTCATACAGTAGTCAATTCGTTTTCGTTATACTTGGATGATAATTACATGTAGCTTTGTAGCCAACATCCATACTATTTTAAATCAAGAAATATATATATAAATAATTAATGCAGAAGTTAATTAGATATCTATATACATCGGTGACATTAAGCTAGCTAACTTTTTTGCAAAGTCAATAGCTATTTTGAGTTAGAAAACCTAATTCTGAAACGAAATTGACATGTCGATTCCTTTTGATATGAACTTGTACTCCTCGCTCCAGCACTGCTCGATGGAGGTGATAAGTAGCGGAACAAATGGACTAAAATACTATGGTGGTTGTTCCTTGATAAACGTGAGTTATACACTCAATTTTCGTGACACCCTCCTCACTTTGCCATTTTCTCCAAAATGTATAATACTATCGGGTTTGATGCCGTTTTTTTATATTAGGTCGCTGAAAGGTTGTAAAATGAAAATAGATCAATTACATAAAGAAAGAAAAAAATATTTTTATGATGCTTCGACTGGGAAAAGACAAATTGCTTCTTTCTGATATGAAAGTACAATCGCAAATTGTATTAAAAAATATCAATATGGGATGACCTACATACTGATGAGAGAATAAAAAACAAGAAAATACACCCCCCCGCCCCCACAAAAAACTACAATCCCCTTTTACCCTTTCTCTGCAGACTTGTACAACTAACAGTTTCCCTACACGGTCTGGAGACAAGGTCTGCTCTTCATGCTGTGAACAGGACTACTGTAATTCTAAATTGTGCACAGACAAGGGTGAATAATCTTCTCGATTTTCTATTCAAATTTTTTGTTTAATCTTCAAGTGCTTAGGGCTTACCTTCACACTCGATCAATTATATTCACCTAAGATCAAGGGTACATTTTTAATGTTGTAACTGCTTTGGGAAACAAGACTAACATGACCATACTCTTAGTGTCCCCTCAATACCAGAAGCACAATCAGCTTACACAATAACCATTGCATTGCAGATATGAATATTCAGGTCATACATTTATTAAATCATACATTTTCAGATTTGTTTGTTGATTTTTGTAAAAATGAAGTACCCTGAGTTGAATTACGTATACGTTCTGTTACGTTTCAGTGAAGTCCTACGAAGCGTCTCTATCTATTGGTAGGTAGACATTTTATACCTTCAAGTTGATACATCTCCTTAGAAAAAGGAGGTATTCATTCCAGAATTTGAATCTCAGTTATGAAATAACAATAATTACGTAGTCGGTCTTCTTTTGGAATGTTGTTATATCCTCCTATTTCTATCATTTGACGATATGTTGAAGTACTTAGCTGAGTGGTGGCCTTGCTATCATTTGACGACATGTTGAAGTTCTTAGCTGAGTGATGGCCTTGCTATCATTTGACGATATGTTGAAGTTCTTAGCTGAGTGATGGCCTTGCTATCATTTGACGATATGTTGAAGTTCTTAGCTGAGTGATGGCCTTGCTATCATTTGACGACATGTTGAAGTTCTTAGCTGAGTGATGGCCTTGCTATCATTTGACGACATGTTGAAATTCTTAGCTGAGTGGTGGCCTTGCTATCATTTGACGATATGTTGAAGTTCTTAGCTGAGTGATGGCCTTGCTATCATTTGACGACATGTTGAAGTTCTTAGCTGAGTGGTGGCCTTTCTATCATTTGACGACATGTTGAAGTTCTTAGCTGAGTGGTGGCCTTGCTATCATTTGACGATATATTGAAGTTCTTAGCTGAGTGATGGCCTTGCTATCATTTGACGACATGTTGAAGTTCTTAGCTGAGTGGTGGCCTTGCTATCATTTGACGATATGTTGAAGTTCTTAGCTGAGTGGTGGCCTTGCTATCATTTGACGATATATTGAAGTTCTTAGCTGAGTGATGGCCTTGCTATCATTTGACGATATGTTGAAGTTCTTAGCTGAGTGATGGCCTTGCTATCATTTGACGATATGTTGAAGTTCTTAGCTGAGTGATGGCCTTGCTATCATTTGACGATATATTGAAGTTCTTAGCTGAGTGATGGCCTTGCTATCATTTGACGACATGTTGAAGTTCTTAGCTGAGTGGTGGCCTTGCTATCATTTGACGATATGTTGAAGTTCTTAGCTGAGTGGTGGCCTTGCTATCATTTGACGATATATTGAAGTTCTTAGCTGAGTGATGGCCTTGCTATCATTTGACGACATGTTGAAGTTCTTAGCTGAGTGGTGGCCTTGCTATCATTTGACGATATCTTGAAGTTCTTAGCTGAGTGGTGGCCTTGCTATCATTTGACGATATATTGAAGTTCTTAGCTGAGTGGTGGCCTTGCTATCATTTGACGATATATTGAAGTTCTTAGCTGAGTGGTGGCCTTGCTATCATTTGACGACATGTTGAAGTTCTTAGCTGAGTGATGGCCTTGCTATCATTTGACGATATATTGAAGTTCTTAGCTGAGTGGTGGCCTTGCTATCATTTGACGACATGTTGAAGTTCTTAGCTGAGTGGTGGCCTTGCTATCATTTGACGATATATTGAAGTTCTTAGCTGAGTGATGGCCTTGCTATCATTTGACGACATGTTGAAGTTCTTAGCTGAGTGGTGGCCTTGCTATCATTTGACGATATATTGAAGTTCTTAGCTGAGTGATGGCCTTGCTATCATTTGACGACATGTTGAAGTTCTTAGCTGAGTGGTGGCCTTGCTATCATTTGACGATATCTTGAAGTTCTTAGCTGAGTGATGGCCTTGCTATCATTTGACGACATGTTGAAGTTCTTAGCTGAGTGGTGGCCTTGCTATCATTTGACGATATATTGAAGTTCTTAGCTGAGTGATGGCCTTGCTATCATTTGACGATATGTTGAAGTTCTTAGCTGAGTGGTGGCCTTGCTATCATTTGACGATATGTTGAAGTTCTTAGCTGAGTGGTGGCCTTGCTATCATTTGACGATATATTGAAGTTCTTAGCTGAGTGATGGCCTTGTTATCATTTGACGATATATTGAAGTTCTTAGCTGAGTGGTGGCCTTGCTATCATTTGACGATATATTGAAGTTCTTAGCTGAGTGATGGCCTTGCTATCATTTGACGATGTGTTGAAGTTCTTAGCTGAGTGGTGGCCTTGCTATCATTTGACGATATATTGAAGTTCTTAGCTGAGTGATGGCCTTTCTATCATTTGACGACATGTTGAAGTTCTTAGCTGAGTGGTGGCCTTGCTATCATTTGACGACATGTTGAAGTTCTTAGCTGAGTGATGGCCTTGCTATCATTTGACGATATATTGAAGTTCTTAGCTGAGTGATGGCCTTGCTATCATTTGACGATATGTTGAAGTTCTTAGCTGAGTGGTGGCCTTGCTATCATTTGACGATATCTTGAAGTTCTTAGCTGAGTGATGGCCTTGCTATCATTTGACGATATATTGAAGTTCTTAGCTGAGTGATGGCCTTGCTATCATTTGACGATATGTTGAAGTACTTAGCTGAGTGGTGGCCTTGCTATCATTTGACGATATATTGAAGTTCTTAGCTGAGTGGTGGCCTTGCTATCATTTGACGATATGTTGAAGTTCTTAGCTGAGTGGTGGCCTTGCTATCATTTGACGATATCTTGAAGTTCTTAGCTGAGTGATGGCCTTGCTATCATTTGACGACATGTTGAAGTTCTTAGCTGAGTGGTGGCCTTGCTATCATTTGACGATATCTTGAAGTTCTTAGCTGAGTGATGGCCTTGCTATCATTTGACGACATGTTGAAGTTCTTAGCTGAGTGGTGGCCTTGCTATCATTTGACGATATGTTGAAGTTCTTAGCTGAGTGGTGGCCTTGCTATCATTTGACGATATATTGAAGTTCTTAGCTGAGTGGTGGCCTTGCTATCATTTGACGATATATTGAAGTTCTTAGCTGAGTGATGGCCTTGCTATCATTTGACGATGTGTTGAAGTTCTTAGCTGAGTGGTGGCCTTGCTATCATTTGACGATATATTGAAGTTCTTAGCTGAGTGATGGCCTTTCTATCATTTGACGACATGTTGAAGTTCTTAGCTGAGTGGTGGCCTTGCTATCATTTGACGACATGTTGAAGTTCTTAGCTGAGTGATGGCCTTGCTATCATTTGACGACATGTTGAAGTTCTTAGCTGAGTGATGGCCTTGCTATCATTTGACGACATGTTGAAGTTCTTAGCTGAGTGATGGCCTTGCTATCATTTGACGATATATTGAAGTTCTTAGCTGAGTGATGGCCTTGCTATCATTTGACGATATATTGAAGTTCTTAGCTGAGTGATGGCCTTGCTATCATTTGACGATATGTTGAAGTTCTTAGCTGAGTGATGGCCTTGCTATCATTTGACGATATGTTGAAGTTCTTAGCTGAGTGGTGGCCTTGCTATCATTTGACGATATGTTGAAGTTCTTAGCTGAGTGGTGGCCTTTCTATCATTTGACAACATGTTGAAATTCTTAGCTGAGTGGTGGCCTTGCTATCATTTGACGATATCTTGAAGTTCTTAGCTGAGTGATGGCCTTGCTATCATTTGACGATATGTTGAAGTTCTTAGCTGAGTGATGGCCTTGCTATCATTTGACGACATGTTGAAGTTCTTAGCTGAGTGGTGGCCTTGCTATCATTTGACGATATGTTGAAGTTCTTAGCTGAGTGGTGGCCTTGCTATCATTTGACGATATGTTGAAGTTCTTAGCTGAGTGGTGGCCTTGCTATCATTTGACGATATGTTGAAGTTCTTAGCTGAGTGATGGCCTTGCTATCATTTGACGATATGTTGAAGTTCTTAGCTGAGTGGTGGCCTTGCTATCATTTGACGATATGTTGAAGTTCTTAGCTGAGTGGTGGCCTTGCTATCATTTGACGACATGTTGAAGTTCTTAGCTGAGTGATGGCCTTGCTATCATTTGACGACATGTTGAAGTTCTTAGCTGAGTGATGGCCTTGCTATCATTTGACGACATGTTGAAGTTCTTAGCTGAGTGATGGCCTTGCTATCATTTGACGATATCTTGAAGTTCTTAGCTGAGTGATGGCCTTGCTATCATTTGACGATATGTTGAAGTTCTTAGCTGAGTGATGGCCTTGCTATCATTTGACGACATGTTGAAGTTCTTAGCTGAGTGGTGGCCTTGCTATCATTTGACGATATGTTGAAGTTCTTAGCTGAGTGGTGGCCTTGCTATCATTTGACGACATGTTGAAGTTCTTAGCTGAGTGGTGGCCTTGCTATCATTTGACGATATATTGAAGTTCTTAGCTGAGTGATGGCCTTGCTATCATTTGACGACATGTTGAAGTTCTTAGCTGAGTGGTGGCCTTGCTATCATTTGACGATATCTTGAAGTTCTTAGCTGAGTGATGGCCTTGCTATCATTTGACGATATCTTGAAGTTCTTAGCTGAGTGATGGCCTTGCTATCATTTGACGATATATTGAAGTTCTTAGCTGAGTGATGGCCTTGCTATCATTTGACGATATGTTGAAGTTCTAAGCTGAGTGGTGGCCTTGCTATCATTTGACGACATGTTGAAGTTCTTAGCTGAGTGGTGGCCTTGCTATCATTTGACGACATGTTGAAGTTCTTAGCTGAGTGATGGCCTTGCTATCATTTGACGATATATTGAAGTTCTTAGCTGAGTGATGGCCTTGCTATCATTTGACGATATGTTGAAGTTCTTAGCTGAGTGGTGGCCTTGCTATCATTTGACGATATATTGAAGTTCTTAGCTGAGTGATGGCCTTGCTATCATTTGACGATATATTGAAGTTCTTAGCTGAGTGATGGCCTTGCTATCATTTGACGATATATTGAAGTTCTTAGCTGAGTGATGGCCTTGCTATCATTTGACGACATGTTGAAGTTCTTAGCTGAGTGATGGCCTTGCTATCATTTGACGATATGTTGAAGTTCTTAGCTGAGTGGTGGCCTTTCTATCATTTGACGACATGTTGAAATTCTTAGCTGAGTGATGGCCTTGCTATCATTTGACGACATGTTGAAGTTCTTAGCTGAGTGATGGCCTTGCTATCATTTGACGACATGTTGAAGTTCTTAGCTGAGTGATGGCCTTGCTATCATTTGACGATATATTGAAGTTCTTAGCTGAGTGGTGGCCTTGCTATCATTTGACGATATATTGAAGTTCTTAGCTGAGTGGTGGCCTTGCTATCATTTGACGATATATTGAAGTTCTTAGCTGAGTGATGGCCTTGCTATCATTTGACGACATGTTGAAGTTCTTAGCTGAGTGATGGCCTTGCTATCATTTGACGACATGTTGAAGTTCTTAGCTGAGTGATGGCCTTGCTATCATTTGACGATATATTGAAGTTCTTAGCTGAGTGGTGGCCTTTCTATCATTTGACGATATGTTGAAGTTCTTAGCTGAGTGGTGGCCTTGCTATCATTTGACGATATTTTGAAGTTCTTAGCTGAGTGATGGCCTTGCTATCATTTGACGATATATTGAAGTTCTTAGCTGAGTGGTGGCCTTGCTATCATTTGACGATATATTGAAGTTCTTAGCTGAGTGATGGCCTTGCTATCATTTGACGATATATTGAAGTTCTTAGCTGAGTGGTGGCCTTGCTATCATTTGACGATATATTGAAGTTCTTAGCTGAGTGATGGCCTTTCTATCATTTGACGACATGTTGAAGTTCTTAGCTGAGTGGTGGCCTTGCTATCATTTGACGACATGTTGAAGTTCTTAGCTGAGTGATGGCCTTGCTATCATTTGACGATATATTGAAGTTCTTAGCTGAGTGATGGCCTTGCTATCATTTGACGATATGTTGAAGTTCTTAGCTGAGTGGTGGCCTTGCTATCATTTGACGATATATTGAAGTTCTTAGAGTGATGGCCTTGCTATCATTTGACGATATATTGAAGTTCTTAGCTGAGTGATGGCCTTGCTATCATTTGACGATATGTTGAAATTCTTAGCTGAGTGATGGCCTTGCTATCATTTGACGATATGTTGAAGTTCTTAGCTGAGTGGTGGCCTTGCTATCATTTGACGACATGTTGAAGTTCTTAGCTGAGTGATGGCCTTGCTATCATTTGACGACATGTTGAAGTTCTTAGCTGAGTGGTGGCCTTGCTATCATTTGACGATATGTTGAAGTTCTTAGCTGAGTGATGGCCTTGCTATCATTTGACGACATGTTGAAGTTCTTAGCTGAGTGATGGCCTTGCTATCATTTGACGACATGTTGAAATTCTTAGCTGAGTGATGGCCTTGCTATCATTTGACGACATGTTGAAGTTCTTAGCTGAGTGATAGCCTTGCTATCATTTGACGATATATTGAAGTTCTTAGCTGAGTGGTGGCCTTGCTATCATTTGACGATATATTGAAGTTCTTAGCTGAGTGGTGGCCTTGCTATCATTTGACGATATATTGAAGTTCTTAGCTGAGTGATGGCCTTGCTATCATTTGACGACATGTTGAAGTTCTTAGCTGAGTGGTGGCCTTTCTATCATTTGACGACATGTTGAAGTTCTTAGCTGAGTGTTGGCCTTGCTATCATTTGACGACATGTTGAAGTTCTTAGCTGAGTGGTGGCCTTGCTATCATTTGACAACATGTTGAAGTTCTTAGCTGAGTGGTGGCCTTGCTATCATTTGACGATATGTTGAAGTTCTTAGCTGAGTGGTGGCCTTGCTATCATTTGACGATATGTTGAAGTTCTTAGCTGAGTGATGGCCTTGCTATCATTTGACGATATGTTGAAGTTCTTAGCTGAGTGGTGGCCTTGCTATCATTTGACAACATGTTGAAGTTCTTAGCTGAGTGGTGGCCTTGCTATCATTTGACAACATGTTGAAGTTCTTAGCTGAGTGGTGGCCTTGCTATCATTTGACGATATATTGAAGTTCTTAGCTGAGTGGTGGCCTTGCTATCATTTGACGATATATTGAAGTTCTTAGCTGAGTGGTGGCCTTGCTATCATTTGACAACATGTTGAAGTTCTTAGCTGAGTGGTGACCTTTCTATCATTTGACGACATGTTGAAGTTCTTAGCTGAGTGGTGGCCTTGCTATCATTTGACGATATGTTGAAGTTCTTAGCTGAGTGGTGGCCTTGCTATCATTTGACGATATATTGAAGTTCTTAGCTGAGTGATGGCCTTTCTATCATTTGACGATATATTGAAGTTCTTAGCTGGGTGGTGGCCTTTCTATCATTTGACGACATGTTGAAGTTCTTAGCTGAGTGTTGGCCTTGCTATCATTTGACGATATGTTGAAGTTCTTAGCTGAGTGGTGGCCTTGCTATCATTTGACGATATATTGAAGTTCTTAGCTGAGTGATGGCCTTTCTATCATTTGACGATATATTGAAGTTCTTAGCTGAGTGGTGGCCTTTCTATCATTTGACGACATGTTGAAGTTCTTAGCTGAGTGTTGGCCTTGCTATCATTTGACGACATGTTGAAGTTCTTAGCTGAGTGGTGGCCTTGCTATCATTTGACAACATGTTGAAGTTCTTAGCTGAGTGGTGGCCTTGCTATCATTTGACAACATGTTGAAGTTCTTAGCTGAGTGGTGGCCTTGCTATCATTTGACAACATGTTGAAGTTCTTAGCTGAGTGGTGACCTTTCTATCATTTGACGACATGTTGAAGTTCTTAGCTGAGTGGTGGCCTTGCTATCATTTGACGATATATTGAAGTTCTTAGCTGAGTGATGGCCTTGCTATCATTTGACGACATGTTGAAGTTCTTAGCTGAGTGGTGGCCTTGCTATCATTTGACGATATATTGAAGTTCTTAGCTGAGTGGTGGCCTTGCTATCATTTGACGATATATTGAAGTTCTTAGCTGAGTGATATATATCGAAGTTGCTATCATTTGACAACATGTTGAAGTTCTTAGCTGAGTGGTGGCCTTGCTATCATTTGACGATATGTTGAAGTTCTTAGCTGAGTGGTGGCCTTGCTATCATTTGACGATATGTTGAAGTTCTTAGCTGAGTGATGGCCTTGCTATCATTTGACGATATGTTGAAGTTCTTAGCTGAGTGGTGGCCTTGCTATCATTTGACAACATGTTGAAGTTCTTAGCTGAGTGGTGGCCTTGCTATCATTTGACAACATGTTGAAGTTCTTAGCTGAGTGGTGGCCTTGCTATCATTTGACGATATATTGAAGTTCTTAGCTGAGTGGTGGCCTTGCTATCATTTGACGATATATTGAAGTTCTTAGCTGAGTGGTGGCCTTGCTATCATTTGACAACATGTTGAAGTTCTTAGCTGAGTGGTGACCTTTCTATCATTTGACGACATGTTGAAGTTCTTAGCTGAGTGGTGGCCTTGCTATCATTTGACGATATGTTGAAGTTCTTAGCTGAGTGGTGGCCTTGCTATCATTTGACGATATATTGAAGTTCTTAGCTGAGTGATGGCCTTTCTATCATTTGACGATATATTGAAGTTCTTAGCTGAGTGGTGGCCTTTCTATCATTTGACGACATGTTGAAGTTCTTAGCTGAGTGTTGGCCTTGCTATCATTTGACGATATGTTGAAGTTCTTAGCTGAGTGGTGGCCTTGCTATCATTTGACGATATATTGAAGTTCTTAGCTGAGTGATGGCCTTTCTATCATTTGACGATATATTGAAGTTCTTAGCTGAGTGGTGGCCTTTCTATCATTTGACGACATGTTGAAGTTCTTAGCTGAGTGTTGGCCTTGCTATCATTTGACGACATGTTGAAGTTCTTAGCTGAGTGGTGGCCTTGCTATCATTTGACAACATGTTGAAGTTCTTAGCTGAGTGGTGGCCTTGCTATCATTTGACAACATGTTGAAGTTCTTAGCTGAGTGGTGGCCTTGCTATCATTTGACAACATGTTGAAGTTCTTAGCTGAGTGGTGACCTTTCTATCATTTGACGACATGTTGAAGTTCTTAGCTGAGTGGTGGCCTTGCTATCATTTGACGATATATTGAAGTTCTTAGCTGAGTGATGGCCTTGCTATCATTTGACGACATGTTGAAGTTCTTAGCTGAGTGGTGGCCTTGCTATCATTTGACGATATATTGAAGTTCTTAGCTGAGTGGTGGCCTTGCTATCATTTGACGATATTTTGAAGTTCTTAGCTGAGTGATGGCCTTGCTATCATTTGACGATATATTGAAGTTCTTAACTGAGTGGTGGCCTTTCTATCATTTGACGACATGTTGAAGTTCTTAGCTGAGTGATGGCCTTGCTATCATTTGACGACATGTTGAAGTTCTTAGCTGAGTGGTGGCCTTGCTATCATTTGACGATATATTGAAGTTCTTAGCTGAGTGATGGCCTTGCTATCATTTGACGACATGTTGAAATTCTTAGCTGAGTGATGGCCTTGCTATCATTTGACGACATGTTGAAGTTCTTAGCTGAGTGATGGCCTTGCTATCATTTGACGATATATTGAAGTTCTTAGCTGAGTGGTGGCCTTGCTATCATTTGACGATATATTGAAGTTCTTAGCTGAGTGGTGGCCTTGCTATCATTTGACGATATATTGAAGTTCTTAGCTGAGTGATGGCCTTGCTATCATTTGACGACATGTTGAAGTTCTTAGCTGAGTGGTGGCCTTGCTATCATTTGACAACATGTTGAAGTTCTTAGCTGAGTGGTGGCCTTGCTATCATTTGACAACATGTTGAAGTTCTTAGCTGAGTGGTGGCCTTGCTATCATTTGACAACATGTTGAAGTTCTTAGCTGAGTGGTGACCTTTCTATCATTTGACGACATGTTGAAGTTCTTAGCTGAGTGGTGGCCTTGCTATCATTTGACGATATATTGAAGTTCTTAGCTGAGTGATGGCCTTGCTATCATTTGACGACATGTTGAAGTTCTTAGCTGAGTGGTGGCCTTGCTATCATTTGACGATATATTGAAGTTCTTAGCTGAGTGGTGGCCTTGCTATCATTTGACGATATATTGAAGTTCTTAGCTGAGTGATGGCCTTGCTATCATTTGACGATATATTGAAGTTCTTAACTGAGTGGTGGCCTTTCTATCATTTGACGACATGTTGAAGTTCTTAGCTGAGTGATGGCCTTGCTATCATTTGACGACATGTTGAAGTTCTTAGCTGAGTGGTGGCCTTGCTATCATTTGACGATATATTGAAGTTCTTAGCTGAGTGATGGCCTTGCTATCATTTGACGACATGTTGAAATTCTTAGCTGAGTGATGGCCTTGCTATCATTTGACGACATGTTGAAGTTCTTAGCTGAGTGATGGCCTTGCTATCATTTGACGATATATTGAAGTTCTTAGCTGAGTGGTGGCCTTGCTATCATTTGACGATATATTGAAGTTCTTAGCTGAGTGGTGGCCTTGCTATCATTTGACGATATATTGAAGTTCTTAGCTGAGTGATGGCCTTGCTATCATTTGACGACATGTTGAAGTTCTTAGCTGAGTGGTGGCCTTTCTATCATTTGACGACATGTTGAAGTTCTTAGCTGAGTGTTGGCCTTGCTATCATTTGACGACATGTTGAAGTTCTTAGCTGAGTGGTGGCCTTGCTATCATTTGACGACATGTTGAAGTTCTTAGCTGAGTGGTGGCCTTGCTATCATTTGACGATATATTGAAGTTCTTAGCTGAGTGGTGGCCTTGCTATCATTTGACGATATATTGAAGTTCTTAGCTGAGTGATGGCCTTGCTATCATTTGACGATATATTGAAGTTCTTAGCTGAGTGGTGGCCTTTCTATCATTTGACGACATGTTGAAGTTCTTAGCTGAGTGATGGCCTTGCTATCATTTGACGACATGTTGAAGTTCTTAGCTGAGTGGTGGCCTTGCTATCATTTGACGATATATTGAAGTTCTTAGCTGAGTGATGGCCTTGCTATCATTTGACGACATGTTGAAATTCTTAGCTGAGTGGTGGCCTTGCTATCATTTGACGATATATTGAAGTTCTTAACTGAGTGGTGGCCTTTCTATCATTTGACGACATGTTGAAGTTCTTAGCTGAGTGATGGCCTTGCTATCATTTGACGACATGTTGAAGTTCTTAGCTGAGTGGTGGCCTTGCTATCATTTGACGACATGTTGAAGTTCTTAGCTGAGTGATGGCCTTGCTATCATTTGACGATATGTTGAAGTTCTTAGCTGAGTGGTGGCCTTGCTATCATTTGACGACATGTTGAAGTTCTTAGCTGAGTGATGGCCTTGCTATCATTTGACGACATGTTGAAGTTCTTAGCTGAGTGATGGCCTTGCTATCATTTGACGATATATTGAAGTTCTTAGCTGAGTGATGGCTTTGCTATCATTTGACGATATATTGAAGTTCTTAGCTGAGTGGTGGCCTTGCTATCATTTGATGATATGTTGAAGTTCTTAGCTGAGTGGTGGCCTTGCTATCATTTGACGATATGTTGAAGTTCTTAGCTGAGTGATGGCCTTGCTATCATTTGACGATATGTTGAAGTTCTTAGCTGAGTGATGGCCTTGCTATCATTTGACGACATGTTGAAGTTCTTAGCTGAGTGGTGGCCTTGCTATCATTTGACGACATGTTGAAGTTCTTAGCTGAGTGATGGCCTTGCTATCATTTGACGATATATTGAAGTTCTTAGCTGAGTTGTGGCCTTGCTATCATTTGACGATATATTGAAGTTCTTAGCTGAGTGGTGGCCTTGCTATCATTTGACGATATATTGAAGTTCTTAGCTGAGTGATGGCCTTTCTATCCCCAGCTTTGAATCTGTTTAAGATATGGCTCATAACCAAACTTAACTTTAAAAACAGTTAATTTAGAGATCATACAATAGAATACAATAGAAGGGTATAGACATTGTTTACACAGTTCAAAAGGTTGATAAAGACGATAGTTTATACAGAGTTTGAAGAGTTTACGACATAAGAATACAAAAGTTGTACATCAATAAAAGTGTGTGTCATTCCAGATTGTTTCAACTTCAGAAATGCATTTCAAGAAATTAATAAAGATAATATCTTATTTAGTGTTGTTACCCAAGACCAATGCTGTAATTGGAAAGATTCTCACTGCTGATTGATGTTTTATGTAATATCGAAGGATCCAACAAACGTCAGTGCTTCCAGTGTTATGATCAACCCTTTGATGAGCTTGAGCGGTGCTATACGATGGTGGAGTGTGCCTACAGTACATCAGTAAGTTATTAATAAGTAGTTAGCTGGTTGACGAATGTAGATTCACATTATATCTGTTAATTTAATGCCTTTATGAATTACGATGACTAAATCATAAATATCATGTATGTATGAAAGAGTTTAAAGGGACAGTAGTACGTTTTTTGAAAATTTCATATTATCAATTTTTCACTGATAATTGTACGGTAATGCTAAATTTAGTATTTTGATAGTGTCAAAATGTCATTTTGCAAACCAATCATTCATAGTAAAAGAACAAATTATGAGGTTTCATATAAAGTCTATTGGCTGCCATTTTTGTGTGAACACCTTTTAATTCATTTCGTGTAAGAAAAGTAATCGCATGGCTGAACTTTACATTATATTCATTCATTTAGTTTTAATTCATTGTCTTTCAATTGGAAGCATCTATTTTCATTTTCCTGACGTCACCTTAAACTCCCTCAAAAGCAAAAAAAACGTGCTACTGCCCCTTTAAAGAGAAACCGCGTACTTGAGACATGTGCTGATCTTATCATTGTTATCCCATTTTTAAATGTTGTTAACAGAATATAGATTGATGGTAGATTTATCATATGTTGTTAATATTGTTGCTACAATTATGCCTTATTTTTCAACAATCACACTTTCCTGGTGTATCTTTTTACTCTTGATTGTAAGTTGACTTAACTCATCATGGTTTTTCTTTCAGCAATGTTCCCAGGTTCTGCGAAACGAGAGTGGCATTCTTACAGTGGATATTGACTGTCAGGAAAACCTTGTAAGCATATTTGAAATCTTTGAAAGACGAAACAAAAACATGTCACACGATAATCAATTTGAACTTCATTGCATAGATTTATTCGGTCAAACACTTTCCGCTGTAGAGCCCGCAAAACATATATCACACGCAATATTTCCCATTCAAAATACTTTTGTAAGTGTTGGAACTTGAGAGAAAGTTTAACAAGATCGTCTGAAAAAAAGCTGAACCCAATTTCCTTGCTGGCGAAGCTTCTACCAATCCTCCCCCATTTTAACTGCCCATTTTTAAGTGTTTATAAATCATAAGTCTCAACACTTATTCTGTTTGTTTACCCCAATTTGATGTTACTGCAAATGATGTTCAGTCATATTTGCTCTCTAGCCGTGCACGAGCACTGTGGGTACAGACCATGACGTGTGTGATATCTGCTGTAACTGGGACTTCTGTAACAGAGAAGTCGACTGTCGATACCGTACGTACTGTGTCACACTCATTTTATCGAGGGTATTTATTTTATCATCTGAGAGTTTATTCAACAGTAAGGAGATGTTCTCTAAAGTAGATCTAGTTCATGTTTTAACATGATGGTAGTTCATGACCAGGGTTACAAATAATTTAATTGGTTGGCTTTGCATACCGTCTATTGATATTCTTACTAATGAAGTTATGCAGTTCGATTTCTACATTCAGATTGTTACACTGATCATGAATGTTTTTGTCATAAAAAATGGATTTGTTTCATATTAGAAATGGAAAGATTTCACTTAATGTCATAATATTTTACTTTGTAAAATGTTTAGATGAGAAGCATTTAAGAAAAGTATAGTGGTTTCAATGTGTTCTCCTATATTTGTTTATATTGTCGGGGCACACTGCCGTACAGTAGGCCTATAATTGATGTAAAAATATATTGAATAAGTTATTTCTTATCACACTGTTTCCAATGTATATTGCTGATACAAACTTTGTCTTTTACATTACTGTCCACTTGTCAAGGCTATCAGTTCTTGGATCTGATTCCAATTTCAGACAGAATTAACTGACCAGGATTGTTAAATTAGGTTTTTATGGTGTTATTGTTACCTTGTGGAGGTCAGTAATAGTTTTCTTCAAATTCTGCGATTAACTAAACCTAAATCAAAACACAATCGTGACGGTATATCACTATGGTAATTTGGGAGAAAAAATAGTTTCCCATATACTAGGCTTCCACAATATACAAATTTCTTTCTTTCTCCCATTTAAACAAATCAACATATTTCAGCCGTCACTATGACAACCAGTCATTCAACTATGTCAACTACACCTCAATGTAGGTTGGTTGTTCTTTTTTACTTTTTGAGTAAATGTGTTTACAAGATGACTAAATATGGCATACAAAATCTTTCTTTGTCAAGAAATTTCTATGACAAAAATATTTATATAGATTATTTCAAAACAAATTCTCAAGACAAAAATAGATTTCAAATCAGTAGTCATTAAATTAAATTATGTGGTTTTTTTTCTTTGCAGCTTTATATATTTATATTGATTATTGTAAAGCTAATTTTCAAGAAAAAAATAGAATGATTACAATTTAGTAATTTAAATTATGTGTTTTTACTTTGCAGCTACCATGAGAGTCAAACCAAGACAATGCTACCAATGTTCTGATATCCCAGTTGACTCAACAGGCAAAAGACAGTTATGTTACAACATAGTAACATGCGCTAACCCCGCATCGGTAAGATTAAATGAATCACTCCATGATTTTCATCAGGTATTGTTTTGCTATGATAAAAATGTAAATGGAATAATTCATGATATAACATCTCACATATTAAATCCGAAAATAGCAATAATATGACGAATACTTGTTTTCATGGAAAATGAAAAAGTTGTTAACGGAAACTAAATTGACTCGTCCAATTGACTGAATACAGGAATTACAAAATGTAGACATTATAGTAAAAAATATGTTTATGATAATGGGCATTAATTGTTGGATGCCAGGCAACAAGCAAAGATTTATTTAAAACTTAAGCTGTTAAATGGATGAAGAAGCCAGTTTCACTTATAGGTCTATTGTCACATGAATGCAGTTGAACTTTTCTCATTCATCAATTTTGTCAACCAAACCTATCTGAAATGTTGTTCTCCTTTTTCTTGAACTGTTTACATATATATATATATTTATGGTCAATTCTAGAAAAGTATCATTCGTTGCTTAAACGATCTCGTATTTTGTTTGAGAGCCTTAGTTTAGTCGAGAAGAGAGAAGTACATTTGCTACATATCAATAACAGAAGTCAGTATGTTCTGTTCAACAAATGTTTTTAATGAGTAAGAATTAGAACGGATTAAATAATGTACATATTATCATGTGGGTTCCTGACATGTTAATCAATTCAAATTCTTCCATCTTTTATGCATCTAAGTTGATACTACCACTAATTTATTGAGAAGTTTTGAATAAGAAATAGCTTTGTATGGATTGAAAACTTTTAACAATGAAATTCTTTTCCAAGAAATGTACGACAGCGTACTCGGTGGAGAATGGACTTATATCAGTAAACATGGACTGTGAGGAAAATCTTGTAAGTCCCTAGTTATCGTGTTAGTTATCGTAACCTTCATTGTTTTCAACGACGTCAATGTCGATATTTTACCAGAGGTGAGATAAACATTCAAGTATGATATTTCGTGTTGACAACCTGCCGTTGTGTTGTGCGTACTACACCTTGACCTAATCCATTCATTCACCCTTATTCTACATTTTTAAATGGAGTCCTACATGTATGAATGTTGGCTTCCTGCATAGAATTGATTGGTCTGTTAACTAAACGTCGTAGTATTTAATGTTTTAGAATTTCCATGTTGTTTATATGTGTTTATATCTTCTTACCTTTGTGCACATTTTTAGCTCTTTTGTTTATTTCTGTATTTTTAATGATATATTGTCTCTCATAAGTCGCTGAGCGACTGGTCGTAGCTTACTTTATTATTTATTATTATATACAATAATTTTATGACTTGTATCTACGAGTGAGACATAAATAAAATAGTCTGTCTGTCTGTCTGTAGTGTCTGTGTACATCGAATTAAATGTCTGTTGGAGGAATTCTGTTGACGGGTTAAAGGGGCAGTAGCACGTTTTTAGGGGGATTACAAGGTGATGTCAGGAAGATGAAAATGAATGGTTCCAATTGAAAGACAATATATATACAGTAAATGAAACAGTAATTCAAACATATAACGTAAAGTTAAGCCTTACGATTGCTTTACTTACACAAAAGGTGTACACACAAAATGGCCGCCAATGGATTTTATGTAAATCTTCATACTTTGTTCTCTGACAGTGGATGACTGGTTTGTGTAATGTGATTTTTGACACTGACAACATAAAACATTTAGCATTATTATCAGTGAAATATTTCAAATATAAAATTATCAAAAAACGTGCTACTACCAATTTAAAGGTCTATAGTTGATACAAGCACAATTAGAACCCCAAATTCATGGTACGTGTGCTCAAGTTGAATGCACTATTTATATCTCAATGATACCTGTTTTTTATGAATGTGACGTTCCTCATTTTGGCAGTTGCATTTGCACTCTTTCTTGACATGCGCAATAAGTACTTAGTATTTTGATAGTGACATGTTGTTGGTACTTTCGTTTTATTGATTTTAGTGTATGTCATTACAAATATGATTATGCATTTGTCGTTCCATTGCTATATCATATGTAATTCATAAACCATGAAGTAATTGATAAAACTCAATTATTTAGTGTGTTTTTTAGAGTTCAGCTGTATGTGCATGCCCAAAAAAAAATTTAAACACGAATAATGTGTTTCTCTAGTGGAAAATTTTATTAAAACGGATGTCCAAAACATTTAGATTGCTCTTCGCCCCCACTCCTTATTGTCGCGATGTTAATCAAAAGCAAATTTAAGGATTTTCACCTGCAAAAAGCAGTTTACTAATGTTTTATGGGTTTTACATAATGTCTAGTGATAGTTACAGTAATTCAACATCTGTGAGGATAAACTCACCAGAAATGAAAAAATAGTATAATAATATCCGTGAGCATGTCAGATTGACACAATATTTTCTTAAAATGATGTTTTCCAGCCATGCAATCAACACCATACAAATCCTGATATCTGCAGCAGCTGTTGTGATACAGAATTGTGTAACCAAGACCAAGAATGTAAACAAAGTAAGTAAACTGACAGGTAATAGATAGACATACTTCAGTTGAATTCATCATATGTAAGATTTTCAATTTTGAATATTTCGAGTTTTTGGAGTTGTATTTTCAAACCGATAAACAAGAGTTACAGTATCGTTCATAAAATACTTTGTTATTTGTCTTCAATAAATGAACATTTATTTTTGTGTAAGACAAATGTTCATAAACAAAACAAAAGTATTATATGTGAAAATCAATAAACGTGCCTATATTTCACACATAACTAACAATTTAAACAAGGGAAAGCTTTTGAAAGTGTAAATTCTATTTCTTACATTTAACAAGTATATTTCAACAAAACTTTAACCAGACACAAATATTGTATTTAAACTACTGCAAATATGCTTTATTGTAAACGTTTCATACATTGATACATCATGTCTCTTAGATATTTAGTTAGTTGGTTTTTATTTTGCTTGGTGGCAAAGCCAGTCTGACTAGGACATTCCTCAGTAACATACCCCGGTGTTATCAACATTCCTCAGTAACATACCCCGGTGTGTCATCAACATTCCTCAGTAACATACCCCGGTGTGTCATCAACATTCCTCAGTAACATACCCCGGTGTGTCATCAACATTCCTCAGTAACATACCCCAGTGTGTCATCAACATTCCTCAGTAACATACCCCGGTGTGTCATCAACATTCCTCAGTAACATACCCCGGTGTGTCATCAACATTCCTCAGTAACATACCCCAGTGTGTCATCAACATTCCTCAGTAACATACCCCAGTGTGTCATCAACATTCCTCAGTAACATACCCCAGTGTGTCATCAACATTCCTCAGTAACATACCCCAGTGTGTCATCAACATTCCTCAGTAACATACCCCAGTGTGTCATCAACATTCCTCAGTAACATACCCCAGTGTGTCATCAACATTCCTCAGTAACATACCCCAGTGTGTCATCAACATTCCTCAGTAACATACCCCAGTGTGTCATCAAGTTTGTACTCATTTTCATTGCCACTTTAACTTCTAATTCCGCTTACTGTAATACTTAATTAATCAAATCAGAATGTGTATCAATAGATTATCAATTCCATGAATGCGAAAATGGTATTTTCATTAAACATATCCTGGCCTTCTTGATTATTATTGATCATCAAATGTTTCTCTGTCCTACTACAGCAACAATAATACTTTGACACATAATTGACTTACGGATAAGGATATTCCTTCATATACAGTGATGGGATTCACATTTTAAAATGTAGAAACTTTTTGATTTGAGAAGACAACGATCGGATTTAGTAGCTAGTAGCTGAGGTACAAAAGAAACTTTTGACCATAGCTAGATTGACGGCTTACTAAAAAACTGACAAGTTCAGGAGTTTAATTTATTATCAGTTAAAGTATACTGTAGGGTTTTTTTTTTTTTTTTTTTTTTACAAAAGCAGTTTTTTTTTATAAAAGTATTTTTCAGAAATGTATTTTGATTAAACAGTATTGTTTATAGACCTTTAAGACACATTATACGTGAAAATCATTTAATGAGCATTATTCTTCCCACGTTTACAACATTTAAAACATTATTGGTATCATGTTGGTGTAAATTTGGATTTTTACACCCCAACCATTAACAAAAAAATCGTTCAACTATTGCAAAAATGTGTTAGTGTGATAATACGATAATGACATGCATCTAACAACTTTTAGATATTCTAAAAATCGAAAAAAATCATGGTGTAAAGTTTCTTTCGTACATGACTGAGTGGAGATTTTCGATGCGATTTTCAGCTAGGATGCTTTTAAAAACATTAAAAACATTAAAAACGTATTAACAAGTTAATATAAGCAAACATTGTCTGTTGTAGGTTTTATGTATCTTAAATTGTTTTCCTTTGTTTATATTTCACTCTTTGAGATACAAGCGACTTAATAGAGGTCAACATAATAGAGGTCATCATGCTCAACTGTGTTTTGGGATCGTAAATATCCTGCATTAGGAATAAACATTGTATTTCGCGAGCCTTGCTCTAAACTGACGTCCAAAAGAAACTTTACTTCATGTTGTAATCATTCTGATTAAAGAAAGAAAAACGATAGAACTTTAAAACAAAGTAATTTTTATCGATCAACCATTTCAGTAAACAACCAGCTAATCAAAATTGAAAGGGGAAAACCCGATTTAGCAATTAATCAATTTAAAGTAGACAGGGGTCAAAATTTTGATTGTTCAGGCGTTCATTGAAATGTTTTTATCGCAATAATTTGGTAAAGGTAATAAAATTTGCAACTTTTGTGCTAGGTATGAGCAGCCCGAGTGTTATCACGTCAAAATCTCCCGTGTGTAACGAAAAAAGCCAAAATTTGAATTACGTCACTTGTCTTCAGTTTCAACCTTCATATTAAATCTGCATCCAAGATTATCTATCACTGGGAATGTGTGGATAAAGCCCTACTTGTCAGATTGACACATCTTTGAGTCGTACAAATATGGAAGGGGATGTGTGCCAAAAATGAATTCATGTACTTTCGTAACTTGCAAGATGTATCATGTCGTTCTCAACCATGCAATTCTTGAAAAGACAAGTCTAATCGTGCAAAACTAACATTTCAATCCTGTAAAACTCAACTTGTTGTTCTCAACTTTACAATGTTCAAATGTAATTCTAGAAATGTCAAAGACAATACCCGATTTTATATCTTGAATAAGAGTAATATTCACATAAGCATTGCTGAAAGTTACGTTTTACAAATAGAAAATTAAGCGTTGTAAAATCAGCTTTTGAAAACCGACTTTTGCTTTTCGAGTTTTACACAATTTCGCATTGACGGGGGATGTGTGCCAAAAATGATATGCTATGATTCGTTAAAGCAGACATTTGACAGGTGCGCGCTGATTCTGCAACAGGCAAGAAAAAGGAACACGTTTACTTTTTGTGAGCGGCTGCCCTGGCTAACCGAATCAAATACCTAAATGGCAGAATAACTGGCCAATTTACATTAGAAGCATATTTTCTTCCTTGCTATCTTGACTATTGTTGAATTTTATATAAAATGGACATAAAAATGAAACAATAATAGTCAACTTAAATGTTAATAAATGTAAGGCTGCATTGAATATTCTTATATTAGATTTAAGTGAGTATTTGAAACAGGGTGACAAACATTCATTATGGACATTTATTAAACCTTTTCGTCACGTGACTAAGGTCCGGTGGAAAGGTCACGTGATTACGACATTTTTGCCATTTTTGCAAAAATGCATGAATATTGCTCAATTAAAAGTTTTAAACATAACAGTTTGGGTTTTAACTTTGTTGTTGACGACTTCACTAATAATATCGATATAACATTGTTTTTTAAAAGTGTAAAGTTTCTTTTGGAATTCAGTTTACTACCAATCCTAATTTTTGATAATTTGTTACCCAAAATACATTATGTTATGAGTTGTGACAATATATCAATACATCGAGAATCTTGATATCCCAGTCTGGCGTTATACATGTATGACCGATCTGTATCATATGATACTTAATGTTGTTTTCCAGATACCAGGTTTGTTTCATCGAGTATCATGGGTAAAGTTGACATTTCACTCGAGATGACATAAACCTGGTATTTGAAAAACTACTTTTTACACGATTTTTTATGTAACACTGGTAAATGACCATTCTAATAAAGCATCCTTATTGTTTTCCTGTACATTTGTTTTGTATATTATTAGCAGTTTTTGTCTGTTTGAAAAAGTGGGGGGTGCTTAATTAAGTTCTTTGTGTATATAATAGAAAAATGTTTCTTATTATCTTGGAGTATTTGTATACATTTGTTAAATTATCACTATGTAATTGTAAATTGATAATACCCATAAAGGCCTATTTATGAACATTGGGTCCAACCTGATACCTCGAGCAAAACATTTCCTCCTTTTAGAAGTCATACCATAGGATTATGATATATTAGACTGATTGTTTTTTAACTAACTTAAAATTATGGTTGTCAACAGGGTGACTTTGCAGCAAACTATCTGAGAATAGATAAAGAGCATTCGTACCAAATAAGTTTCAGTTGAGGGCAAACTGATTTGATCATATCTCCATTTATTGTTATCGACTGGGTCCTCGTAACATTCTCGATTAATCTTACGTTCATAGCGACCTTGTATGCATTTTGGTCGAACAGAGCACGCAGAATGGTCTTTATGTGTGTGTAAAGGGGGCTTAACTGGACTTGCAAATATATCCATTTATGCATAATATCTCTAAAATTCTTGATTTTATGGAAAAATCAAGAAAACATCTCAAATACGTTTAACATTCGAAATAATGCACCCAATTAATCTACCTAAGAGTTAGAATACCTAATAAACACTATTGAATCGAATATATCTTCCTGTCAGCTTATGACAAGGTTTCAAAATTACGTTTGCGAATTTCCGCGCGCCATTCGTGCCACATTGTCCGGTTTTCGATCAAAATCCCGACTTTGAATGGCCGTATTTTCGCTCTAATATACTGATTGATCTTTAACTTGTTATTTTCAGTAATAGTTAGTGGTTCCCGATGTAATAACATCGAATTCAAAATTTGACATATGTGATCCTATCAACATAAGTCTGCACATATATTATTCCTACAGCTTCTTCCGCTGGCCACTAGCAGGATATCTTAATTGTGCACAATCAGTTAGTAAGATAAGTTTTTAAAACTTGTTCTTTATGCGAGAGTGAAAATGAAACGATTGAACACCTGCTTTACAACTGCAGTAAAGTGCAGACACTGCTAAAAAAACGTTCATACTTGGTTCAAAAACGAAACTGATCATATTATTGATATCAACCTCTCTTCGTTTCTTCTTGGCGACCCCAATCAAAGCATTCTTGTCAATCATCTATTCACTATCATAAAGAAACACATTTATAAATGTAAGTGTATGATTAAGGAATTAAACTTTAACCATTTAAAGAAAATTATAAAATTCCACTATGATATAGAAAAATTCATATGTGGCAAAGACAATGAAGAATTTTTAAAAAAATGGACTGGCTGCTTCACAACATAAATCTCCTCCCCTTCTCTCTATCTCTCTCTCACTTGTTTTCCCTGTTTTTTTCTCTCTCATTCTTTTTTTTAATTAACTTTAAATTAGATTTAATATACTGACACAGATTTAAGACGCCACAATATTTGTTACTTATTGTCAAAAATAAGTAATGCGATTCCTCACCACGTAGGATCGTATTCACTGTTAAAATCGTGGTAACTTCTGTGTAATAAAAAAAAAAAAAAAAAAAAGTTTTTAAAACAATTATCATCAGACGGTTTGATTTTACTTTCCAGCGGAGTGATAGTACAGCCGTCGGTGCTTCATTTTTAAGGGGAGATATGTGAAACAATGCCTTTTGTCATACACGTTTATATATCCCTTTTAGTTGAGTGTGAGGTGTGTAGTGGAGTTGAATGTGGTGTTGATTCTAGACGAGCAGTTAGTGTCAGATGTAACAACACGACTCCCTTCTGTCTCAACACCGTCCTCAACGATGTTAACGGAGACAAACACATCACTAAACGGTAAAAGATATGGAGTTTGGTGATGTAAAAGTCCAGAATAAATCGAGAACATTCTTGCATCACACACACACACTAACTGACAGTCTAGAAATACGGCAATGTCTGTAAACAGCAAAACACACCTGTAAGTTTATATCAATCATCCTTTCATTCGGAATTCTCTTTGCATTGACACTATTGACGTAATGATTCCGGAGACCATTTTCCATTCATGTAGAGTTGATGTAAGTTTGGTGTGTTCTTGATTATGGCAAAATAATTGATCAGGTCTTAAACATTGAGATTTATAAACTGCCAAGCTTAAACACTGCAGATGAATTTACAGTGTTTAAAATATTGCCCGTCAGCCAGTCCTTGAACTGGCTACTTTTTGCCAGGACTGGTTACTTTTTGGTCAGGACTGGTAACTTTTCAATTTTGTTCTTAAATTTCCCAAAGGAATTGACCAATGAATTTTCAGGACAGGCTCGATATCCAACCCATTTTATACACTGGAATTTATCATATGTAAGATTTTAAAACCGGATTTGAAAACCCCCCTGACCGCTTTAATATAACTAGACCTTTTTTAAACAGATGCGGCAGTGTCTCCGAATGTGAGTCAAAATGGAAACAGAAATCTTCCCTGCTTGAAGACTGTTTGAACTTTGACCCCTCCAACATCTACAGTCATTCCTTCGAGTGTACCTACTGCTGTGTGACTCTGTAACAGAAACATCCGGCCTCAAAATGATACACTTTACAACCCTGAAGTCTATCTACCGTATTCCGAGTTGACCAAGAGAATTAAGATCTAATGAATAAATATTATTTGTATAGCATTTTATAGTGAACATCATACAACACACATGAACGTTCTGTACGTTTGTTAAAGTGAAATGTACAGAAATAAGAAAACTAATTCACTCCTGAACGAATAAAGTTTCATATGAATTATGTTTAGCGGTGATAATGTGATGCAAATATCTCATTACGTACACATTACACTTTCTATTCTCTATCCCTCCACCACAAACCAGATAAAACAACATACACAAAACAGGAAGTCCCCTGCGACACTAGCCGAGGCGTTATTTCTTGCACATTGCAAATCATATCAAGGATACCGCGCCAAATACTCGTTTCCCTTACCCACACCGTCAGTCGTGAACATGTTGCAGGAAGCTCAGTTTAGCAGCACTCAGATTTTACGTCAGTCACATCAATCATCCATCAGGTTAGCATTATCTTGGTCACGGTAATATGAACGTCCTCCTACAAGTTCGGGATCAAACACTGCAGCAGTAGTCGAACATGACGCCTTATACGCCAACATTTTTGCATTACCAGATGTTACAGTAACATCTATTCCTCCTACAAGGTAGGAATCGAATTCTGTAGAAGTGTCGAACGTGACGCCTCATACGTAAACATTTCAAGCATTCCCAAATGTTACAGTATCATCTCCTTAAATAGTAGGACCGAACACTGCAGCAGTGTCGAACACGACGCCTCATATAAAAAACATTTCCAACAATACCAAATGTTACAGTAACATCTACCTACATGATATATATTCAACTCTCCAGAGTATGCAGCCAAGAGCCATGTACCAGCGACCAATGAACCATCAAATGTCACTTAATGATTAACCTCATGCACCAAAAGCTATAACCTCCCCGAACTCCCCGAACTCAGTTACAAACAGTTATGTCATAAACCAAAACTGTCACTTTATGAACTTCTTTTCTTATTAAATCCATCAGCATTCCATGAACTTTAAACCGTCTTCACTTCAAGCGAGACAACATCCAGCATATATTACTGTAACATCCTTTTACCAACATGGTATATTCCAATTACTGCACATTGATATGTAATGAATAATACATCACCACTGCAACATACAACCCAAAGTCAACAGACACAAAACTATACACCATCAGTTTACAATAAACCACCGGATTAGCATGACATTTCAACTTTGCCATACAGCGCCACTTTACCATATGCCCCTACTTTAAAATACATCATCACTTCACAGTACATCAAAACATCACCATAAACCACAACTTCAAAACACAATCACCTCACAGTATACCATCACTTCACCATATACCATCACTTCACCATGTACCACCACTTTATGTACCACCACTTCACCATGTACCACAACTTCACAAAACATCACTTCACAGCACATAGCCACTTCACCACACTGTGCTACTTCACCATTTACAATCAATTCACATCACCTCACCACAAACCGCCATTCACCATAAAGCACCAGTTAGTCATAAACCATCGCTTCACCCACTTTATCACACACCGCCATGACATCAACACTTCGCCATAAAAGAGTTCACTATATTACACCTTCACTTCATAGTACACCTTCATTTCATAGTACACCTTCACTTCATAGTACACCTTCACTTTATAGTACAGCTTCAGTTCATAGTACACCTTCACTTCAAAATACGTCTTCATTTCTTTCTACATAACCATGATAATACAAACTAGTTATTACTTCAAACACGCAAACTTGCAAATATGACTATCCTGCTGTCAATGTTACATACTTTGCCTGAAAAAAATCATTTACACAACTCAAATGTAAAATTTGACATATCATTCACTTGATACGCTAGTCGACGCAGCCGAGAATGGACTTCCCGCGCTCTGACATCACATTTATACACACCTCACAGCGCCCTCTACACAAGTATTACCTCCCTTCTAATCTGGTTTGTTCCTAAAGAGAAATCAATTTCTCCCTAAGTCGCCCAGCTCAAACGATAGAAATTTCATTTTGTGAATATGAAGGCAGCATTGTTTACAAATCAACACGATTTACGTTTATAAAACGCACCTTATTTAAATGACAGCAAACACAAAACAGCATTTAGAAGTTCAAATTCCAACTACTAGACAACTAGACGCATGCTGTACATGCTCCAATTCAACCTCATTTAACTACGCGAACTCAAGTCCCTCAAAGCATCAACTGATTCAGTACAAACAAATGACATTTGAACTACGTCTGTATTCACCACTTTGATTGCATCCAATCAGGCACATCAAGGTTGGACCAGCAAATTGGGACCTGATCTACTTCTATGGGGATTAAAATGGTAACACAGTTATCTTGCTTTAATAAATGCGTATGCCTTATGCTGTCAGACTACACTCCGGAGAAACCTTTCAATTCACGTTTGCCTCAACAGCCATGCACGAGTACTATGGGTACAGACCATGACGTGTGTGATATCTGCTGTAACTGGGACTTCTGTAACAGAGAAGTCGACTGTCGATACCGTACGTATGTAACCCTTTTGTCTGTTGATAGACAACAACGTCACTATCTATTGTGTCTATTGATTTGTTATATACACCCAGTCAAAAGTAAAACGCCACCTATTTTCAAAAGAAAATACGATGCTGTGAGAAAGTAGGTTAAGTTGACAAAATCAAACAGTTTTAACTTTTGTACACATTGAATCTGTGACCAATTTCTCAAAAAGATTTCATGTTGACCATCGAATAAACTACAACTGAAATTGTAATGGTACCGATTTTATTTACCAAAACAAGTATTGCTCCTGTATCAAAACTTGATGCTAGAATAGTGGTCTAAGAGGTAAAACAACAACTTTTTTTTGTCATCAGGTTGACGTTCACAGATAATGTTTTTGTAATGCCTAATAAAGAAGCATATCATTGAAATTATCTCCTTTATCTTCATCAATTGTTTATTTATTTTTAATTTTTATATCAAAATGTATATGGCGCGCATATCCATTTACTCGTCGTTGCTCAAGGCGCTTGTTTTTTCCCCCTGGTCAATTGCATTCTTTCACCATCATGATCATGCATGCAATTAATGAAGACCTATAGAATTCCTTCCTCTTCAATCCGTTCAACAGTTCTCTCTGATTTACAGTGATGATTACTGTAAATATTGAAAGAACTTTTACTTAATCAATGAAGAGGAATATATCGATGTAACAATGTTATTTGGGATAACATTGTTACATTTGTTCACTATCTAAATGGCATTTATCTCAAAGAATATATCGATGACAACTTTTTAATTTATTCATTTTATTCTCTTTTATAGCAGGTGCTTCTATGAAGACAAATCTTCCCACTAGTGTCATACCATCTGCAACTACCTCATTACGAGGTGCAAGTAGGTACTACATTCTACATCATCAGAGTAAAGAAAATGTTTTACGACAACGGGAATGCAGCATAGTAAGCAGGGCGTTTTCTTTTCCGTTATTCGCTAGAAATATAACTTCATATTACGAACATATCATCATTTCGAAGAGATGCGATTGTAAGATCTAAAGTTACATGCCGATCCATTAGACTAGTAGGCTATATTAAAAATAACACATATTCCAGTGACACGAATGTATTTCATTAACTTTGTGAATGTCTTTTTGACCTCTAAAGAACTACCGTTTAAAGATATTACATTTGGCATATCATCTTATTATTTTAGTGATGGTTTGAAGATATATGATTGAGAAAATTTTGCTTCTGACTCTCTTATGGTAAACGGTAAGGTTATTAGTGTCTGCTTTGTGAATTGAAATAGTCAAAGTTCACAGTTGAAATGTCTTTACAGCAAGTAAAACTGTTTGGTTATATCTATTTATGTTTAACATTTTTTTCTTCAAGTCATATACATCGTAATTTTGTTGATTGCACAAAGATATATATGTATATTCATTAAGGTTATTAGAACCAAAAACACCCCAAAATACACCAATAGAAATTAATGATTAAATATTATTAACTTTAACAGCTTACCAATATCCTTCAACATCATATCTGTGGTATTGTTGCTAGTAAAATGATATTTTTTTTAATCTTTAATTCGCATTCGCCTTACTTAACATTACAAGCTGCCTTTCAACAAGAAATGCCTGACACTGTTAACGACCGAAATGTAAAATTGTCGATTTAGATACATCATTGTATATCAATAATGTATGATAAGATACATATTTATGGACATCCCCATTCCAGTTGAGTGTGAGGTGTGTAGTGGAGCGGAATGTGGTGTTGATTCTAGACGAGCAGTTAGTGTCAGATGTAACAACACGACTCCCTACTGTCTCAACACCGTCCTCAACCATGTCAACGGAGACAAACATGTCACTAGACGGTAGAGATAATAATCAATTCAATTGTATTACTGAAATGTAGTGTCTAGTGGCGTGTTTTGAACGGCATGACTTTTTTTAGCCATACTGATAGAATTATAGTTTTGATAAAAAAAAGTTGTTTTTCTATGCAGATGCGGAAGTGTTTCGGAATGTGTGTCCATGTGGGAACAAAAATCCTCGTTGCTTCCAGAGTGTTTGAACTTTGACCCCTCCAACATCTACAGTCACGCCTTTGAGTGTACCTACTGCTGTGTGACTCACAACTGTAACAGAAACCTCCGTCCTCAAATGATACGCTCTTTAACTTGGGGGTCTATTTACTATAATCTATGATCACAAATGCAACTGTTATGAATAAATGTTTTTCAAGAAACATCTTTTCTCTCTGTTGTACGTATTTTTTAATTAGCTTAAATATTATTATTCTCTAGAACCTAATTCCAAACTTTACAACCGTTTCCCCCAGATAAGAAATAAAGAATTTGATACACACCTAGATTTTCGAATCGTTCTTCTTGCACAGATAGTCGTTAATCAATGCCCCATCGTCATAGTTGCATGCGTTTCGTGATGAAATTTAGCTATTGAGAAAATAAATACTTAACTTGTTAGAAAATTATTTCGTCAAAATTTTGATATCATATTTCAAAATTGCAATGAACTTAATTCGACGCCCAAAGAATCATTCCCTCTACAAAAGTGTCATAGCATTGAAAGAACCTGCTTTCGGTGACGTCACCATTATGTGTTTAGGATTTACACCGTGCCTCAGTTACTACAATTGCATCCGACGGGTATCAACTTGGGTGGCAACGCGTACCTTATCCTGAGAAAATAAAAGAAAATCTAGTCCTGCGCGACAAGGACTTCTTTCAAGCCTATGTCTAGAGTAACGCGATTGTGAGATTGCAACACTTGATTCGCCCTCGTGTCACTATGCCGGGCTGCCGTTTCCATCATGTTGGTAAATTGTCTCATATTTAATGAATTTAGTCCCATTTTCTCATGGGATGTCGCAAAATATTGCTAAAAATACAACGAATACTGAAAACATATTTGAAAACATATTGCAGTTTTATATTGATTAATAATTGAAAACACAATGTTTTTGTTATTGAATCTCGTGATACATTAATTTAAAACTTCCATGATCAGTGTTGGTCATCCGCTATGTGATAAAGACGCCTACAAATAACTTGATTAAAGGAGCAAGAAAATGGCTACCCTTTTGATGAAATTGACACATATGTCTGCAAATACATTGGTTCACGATGCCATTGGAGATTTGGAAAGCGAGGACAAACAAGTGTCTTATTTCTTCATGAAGGTTTTTATCGGCTTACGTTAGACACAGCTAATAATGTGACATCATACATACTTATGTACAGATGCACAATAGAAGTTTGAGCCCTGCTCACTTTATATGACAAGAGTGCTAAATAGGTACTTTCAAGCTTTGGTGGTTGAAGTGACAGGAACCTACATGTAACTGTATATATCAATATGCAATACATCTTATTGTTTCATTTCAATTTAAGGGTGTCGTGACTTTACCATGCAGAAATTTACAATCAAGATAAACATCAATTGCATTTAATCAATATAATGAATTGATCAATTGGTTAATTTGGGCAATAGTGGACAAAATATGGCATCTACTCTTGAATATATTTTCATCTATTTTCAATGTTGAGCTGTTTGAGTGGAATCCTAGAATCAAATAAATTATAGAAGTTGTTAATCCATAGACGTTCACTTGTCTTGTCTTGTAAACACTGCGACACACGTGGTTTCACAAATATCCTTAAGTTTTAAAACAGTTTTAAATTTCCATAATATGAATGAAGCAATGGCAATTGCATTTTCTTTTATGGATGTAAACTTGATTGTATTTGTCTCTTTAAGTATATTGAAATTTGTTGCTTATGATCGTCAGACCCTACATGTTTTTAGTTAATAAAATAGTACAAGGGTCTTTCAAAGCAAACGTTTATGTCAGTTTCGAGAACTTGTTAATTAGTTAGAGATTCTGGCTATATTGGAAATAACAGTTATATATTCATTCAATTGTTGAAAATATCACTTTCTCGTTTTATGAGTTAATTGTGATAGCGAGTTATTCACATTAAAATTGTTGTAGCGTTTTATTCCATACAGGCTTGTAAATTTATGATGGTTAAAGCGTATCAAGTGACGTGGAATGCTTTTATCGTGTACGTGGAATGCTTTGTAAATTAAGACAAACTTTCTCCTGACCAAAGGCGAGAGTGTGTATGATAATAATTGATTTGTATAAACTTGACGCGATTGGTGGAGAAATGTAACAAAACTGATTGGTTGGATATTTTCTTAGCCTATATAAAACATAACATTCGTCAAGCGAGTTCTCCCATCCTGAAGAATAGAATTTACCTACTGCTGTCAGCCTGCATCAAGTTTGTGTCACGTGACCCTGTAACCCGCAGGAAAAAAGTCCTCAACGATTTCCTAAACGGTGGTCAATTAGGTTCAACCCTCCTTTTATGACTTTTGATACTAACCCGGAACAGTACAAACCATGAGTTGTATACTCTGCATGCTTACCGCTGGCGCCGCTGTATGCCTGATAGCTGGATCAACCAATCCTGGAGGTCAATTTAGAAGTTCTCTGTGGATAAGGTTAAAGGAAGATGATCGACCAACTCCATATGTTTCAAATAAGGACTTTATTGAGTGTGTTGCGTTACGAGAACAATGTGGGGTTGTAAGGACATGTAACAGAGCATGCTTATGTGGACTGCACGAGGAACTCCTTGGACACAAGCAAAATGAGCATTTGTTGAGTTGTAGAATATACACAAAGATAAATTATCAGGAAAGAAGACAAGATGATGGGATCGCTCAGGAGAAAGCGGAGTTTCAATTCTTTTCAAAATCGAAACAGAATTCAAACGGACACATCCAGACGGGGAATGAAGATGTTTCTGAACACCAGCATACGGTTCCACCAAAGTTTACCATCATCACGAAAGTTACCGATCGTGCATCTGATATACCTAAAGAGAACATTGTCGATCGAACCGAAGAAGGGTCATGTTCTCGAGGCTGCCATAAAGACTGCAGTGGTTGTGGTGAAACACTCACGAACATTATACAACAAAATTGTCACCCTCTTATTTTCGTCAATTCCGGTCGTCATGGTCTGTATGTGTATGATGCACGGAACAAAAAATGGGTGAGGTTAGTGTTGCAAATAAAATCAGGTTTCTTTCAATTTCATCTGGAAACATGTAAAGTATATTGGACAAGTAAAAACATATTGAAGGCAGCATTGTTCAACGCACACGATTACAAATTTATTCTAGTAGCCAAATCAAAAATCCTAAATTATGTTCTTGACCAAAAAACAAGGAAAATATTCTTTGATTTAGGACTAAAGTATGGTATTTGGGTAATGTCACTAACGGGTAAAGATAAACAAAAAATATTTAAAGGTAAATTTCGATATAGTTTGATTGGTATTTCTGAAATTACAAGTCAAATGTACATAGCAAGAGATAATACGAAACTGATCTATTGGACCAAGCTGTATAGCCAACCTGACAATATTAACTCACAATTCATTCATACAAAACAATTGCAACAAACCAATGCGATTATTTTGGTTGGGGATAAGATTGCAATAGTTGACTATAATAAAACACACAGTACTAGTGTTCTTATCAGAGTCTCTATTGGGCTTAATACAACACAGCAAACTTATAACCTACCCCAAAACTTTGTGTATGAACACAGTGCCTCTGCTGTTGGAATGCTTTTTATTGGATCTAATGAAGGTCTGATATCGATTTTCGATTTTGAAAATAAAGGTATTCGACGTATTGGCGAGATACGTTTTAAAACTCTTCGTGGAACAACACATAAAGTTAAATATTTTATTTCAGTTGCTTAAATGACTAGTTTTATTTTTTGTCAACCAACACAACAAGAGAAAATGCGAAAAAGGTTTGTCGAACGTAAGGCGTATATAAACTTTGCATAATCACATATCTAAACTACATACTTAAACTTCTTGCATTAATGTTTTGCATCTGTTTAATGTAATTCGTATTTGTAGTTTGATATCTTATCTTTGAGAGATATCTAAGATACAAATCAGAAGCCTTTCACGATTCAAGCAAGTCTAATATCAAGCCATTGTTTTGGATATTGGGAAATTGCTACAATTGAACATTTTTTCACTTTTTATCTATCCAGTGTTGAGATGAAGAAACAATTCCTGTCTGTACACATGTATGTTCAGTTTGTTAAATCATAATAACTTTGTGTGCGGTGTGTCATATTTCCATATTTACAGCAGCTAAGGAAAACCAAAATAGAACATATAGAGCAGTCATAATAAACAACCTTAACATAAATGAAAACATTATTGTGAAGTTCACAATTATTTGGAAGAAATAATATAGGCCAATATTCTCGAAATGATAGACCTTTAAATCTCGATCAACATTGAATTTCCTTGTGAAAAATATGTAACGATTTTTGAAAAGTGTTTCGGCGTTTATTTAAACATCAAATCGTCTTTTAGCAAAGATTTTTGACAAACAGTTTCAATAAAACGATTGATGAATATCAGTGGCATTCTTCTAGGTTCAATTTGTTCACTAAACTCTGTAGGTTGATATTGATATTGAAATCCAATAGAGCCACACTTAACTTTTAAAGTGCTTAAAAGCTTTCTAGTTATTTTTCATATATTTGATATTTATGTGATAACTGATAAATCATAAGCTTTAGTCATTAACGTATTACTTTCACAAAATCATACAAATGTTTTCATTCTAACTAGTGTGTCATCATTAGTTGTAAATGATATTTTGATATTTTAAAAAGAATCAATTCTCTTAATTGCAAATTTAGTTATTGAAATTTTAGAATGTTGTGTTTTGACCGTCACTTTGTATCATTTATTACATTGACTATTCATGAAATAAAAAAACTCTTAAAACTAAACAAAAGAGTCTTTGTTAATCCACCTAATGTTAAAAAGAAGTCATTACAAAAGTACATGGCTACAGGTAAAAAATGCGAATTCAAGTAACACTATCACGTTGTTTACTGTGGTTTTGTGTTTGTTTGTGTGTTATAGGTGTTTGCAGTTTTATGACATAGAAGACATGTCATTATAGGGAATACTAAACGACGTTCCCTTTAATAGTTTTTTTATGAAGAGATTGAATGGTTTTGTATTAACGAGTGAAAGCGAGTTAAGTACCTACCAAACTAAACTTAGAAACGCTATTAAACGGAACAGAGTTTATCATTATATTCATTATGCCTATAAACCTCGCCGAAAACACAAAGACATTCAGGTAGAACCGCTTATATGTTGTATGTGTGATAATGTAGATTTATGAAACAGCAATATTTTCAATGGGAGAGTAAAAGATATATTCTTTCATACAAAATGCTACTCGATTTGTCATAGACTTTAGAAGCATGATCTTCTCTAGTTTAGTTATATGTAACATGCAAATGTTCATCGCTAAGCCTCTATATATAATATCATTTATGTTTGATGTACCCGGTATGGCAGAGCCAAAGGTAACGTCCTAATAAAGGCCTTATTTTGGATTTTTGTGTGATATATAGCTTATTTCAGTATTTTTTATGACAAGGGGGCTTTGCCGATTTATACTGATATATGAATAGAAAAAAATATCATCAATGGTATTTTTCAAGTAATGGTCATTCTTAATCTAAAATCTCTGCTTAAAGGGTAAATACTATATATATATTTTTTTTAATAAGGAGAGTTGGTTTCTTTCGTGAATGAATAAGGAGAGTTGGTTTCTCACGTGAATGAATAAGGAGAGTTGGTTTCTTTCGTGAATGAATAAGGAGAGTTGGTTTCTCACGTGAATGAATAAGGAGAGTTGGTTTCTCACGTGAATGAATAAGGAGAGTTGGTTTCTCACGTGAATGAATAAGGAGAGTTGGTTTCTCACGTGAATGAATAAGGAGAGTTGGTTTCTCACGTGAATGAATAAGGAGAGTTGGTTTCTCACGTGAATGAATAAGGAGAGTTGGTTTCTCACGTGAAATATATATAAATATGTAATTGCAAAATAGTGATATAGTGTTTATGAAGTCTTATACAAATCTAGGATGTAAAATTCATATACTAGATGGGTTCTATCTGATTTTGATGAGACCGTATAAGCACATGATGAAGGCGTGGTTGAAGAAAGGAAGCAGAAAGGATTTGTTTGGTCAAATGTCATGAGAAAACAAGGCAAACTTGTCCAGTCCAATTTAAAATAAATGATGAAGTTAGCAAGTTACATCATACTAGTGGTTTTGGTGTGCAAACAATAATAACATGAGAAATGAGCATACCCAAACTGACAAGTGCAGAATAGTATAAACTTCATGTCAGATCAATTACACATATTTCGAGTTTTTGATGACGTATTCTTAAACTGATAAGACCAAGAGTTTAATCATCGTTCAACAAATACTTTAATGTTTTTTTTTTCAAAAATAAATTTATTTAATAAATTTTGATATAACACAAATGTTCATCAGCATACTCCATGTTAAAATCAATAAAGTTGCCTATTTTCTTTACATTGACAACATTGCAACATTCTTGACGTGGTAGGGGTCATGATAGTGTTAATTGTTAAATGTGTCCCCATATGCAAATATGTGTTTTAAATATTAACGTGCCATAACTGAATATATCACATGTCTCTTATATAAATAAATTTAACAACTTGTTGTGTGTACTTTCTTTCGCCTGGCGCCTTAGTATCACAGTAAGCTTAAGTACTCTACATAATCAAACACGAATGTTAGATCTTAAGGTTTGGTAAATACAAACCCAGGTTGAAAAAGGACATTTTGAGGCCGAATGTTCTTGTTACAGTATTGAGTCACACAGCAGAAGGTACACTGGACCTAATTCACCATTATCTATACATTAGGTTTGAATCTTGTAGACGATAAGGAAAACATATTTTCCAATCAGATACTTAAATATGATACTTATACCTTTACAGGGAAAACGGTGCAATGATTTATGCAATATTATGAAATTCTAGTGCATGTATTTACTAATATTGCCAATGCCTTATCAAACAAGTGTTTGCCACTAATGTGGCAATGTCTCCCGCCGCTTGGATATTGCGATAGAATTGTCACAATAAGCAAATGCTATATTCCCATTGACAATAAGTGCAATGGTTCAAGAGATATGGCGTTAACAAGAGTTTCAAAAGTAGTCAAAAGTGCCATTGTGACCTTGAAAATAAGGTCAAGGTCATTCAAAGTGACAGGTGTCTGCGTTATCCCTCAATGTAGTTGGTAATTAATTGTGAAGACATTTGGTTCAGTGGTTTATGAGATATCAAGTAAACAAGAGTTTAAAAAATGGCGAAAGTGGTGACCTAGAAATTAAGGTCAAGATCACCCAAAATGACTGGTGTCTACGTAATCCCTCAGTGTAGGCTGTGACCAAATTTGAGGACATTTCATGAATCGGTTCATAAGATATAAGGTGTTTCAAAAGTTTTCAAGGAACTGTGGTGACCTAGAAAATTAAGGTCAAGGTCATCTACAGTACATGTATTTGGTATCTGCGTAGTCTCACAGGCTGTGACTCAATTTGAAGAAATTTTGTAAAACGGTTCAGGAGATATAGTGTTAACAAGAGTTTCAAAAGTGGCCAAAGTGCCGTAGTGACCTTTAAAATAATGTCAAGGTCACCCTAAGTGACTAGTGTCTGCGTCTCCCCCAAGTGAGGATGTGACCAAATTTGAAGACTTTGGGTGCAATGGTTCTTGAGATATCGCGTTAACAAGAGTTTCAAGAGTGGTCAAAGTGCCGTTGTGACCTTGCAAATAAGGTCAAGGTCACCAAAAGTGACTGGTGTCTGCGTAATCCCCCAAGTGAGGATGTGACCAAATATTTGGTTGCAACGGTTCTTGAGATATCGCGTTAACAATGATCCGGACGTACGTACGGACGGATGGACAGAAGGACGGACGGACGCCGCTGAATACAATGTCAAAAAACAACATGTGGTGTATCATTTGCTCTTTTAAATGTTTCATTGAAATGTTGCCGATATTCAGTCTGATAATACATTCATTATACACTGATTAACAAGAAAAGTATAATTCTAGTGATTATGAAACTCTGTAACTTAATCAATGCAACCTTTCAGATCTTTTGATTATGGTAAATAGAATCCAAGGTTGTAGAGCGTATTATTTTTAGGACGGATGTTTCTGTTACAGTTCTGAGTCACACAGCAGTAGGTACACTCGAAGGAGTGACTGTAGATGTTGGAGGGGTCAAAGTTCAAACAGTCATCCAGCAGGGAAGATTTCTGTAGCCATTTTGACTCGCATTCGGAGACACTACCACATCTGAAAATATTATAACCATATACATAATATCAATTAACCAAGTGATGATTTCGTTTGAAGTTTGATTATCGGTCTCACGAATATTGGCAATAAAGCAGTAAATCTTTAACAAGTTCATTTTAATAGATTTATGCTATTCTAAAACTTCAAACCGTTTAACGATTGTCCTCGATTTAAAAAGTTTTCTATGGTGTGCACCAACAATTTAAATAGATACAAATATGAAGTTATGTTTTCAAGAAAACGGGTTACTTTTTGGAGACGTGTTTGTCTCCGTTGACATGGTTGAGGACGGTGATGAGACAGTAGGGAGTCGTGTTGTTACATCTGACACTAACTGCTCGTCTAGAATCAACACCACATTCAGCTCCACTACACACCTCACACTCAACTGAAAATTAACGTTTTGGTACCCTGTCGTATTGCTGTGAACCCCTCTCCAGGTAACTTACAGTCATCAGTTTGTTTTTGTTTTATGAAGAAAAGGATCACAAACACTTTACTTTTGGGTGCCTTTTTGACTAAGACATATTTTGAAAGGATAACATAAACAGTGGTAGATTAAAAGCAATAAGCAATATACAATTCTCGCTATGTTAATATGATCACCGAATAGCTTAAATGAGAAACTTTTTGCATAATGTGTTCTTATTAATCGCTAATCTTGAAAGACCAAAGTTAAAGCAAATGTTTTAACAAGAAATATCTATTTCAAAGAATGGCAGACCATTATCTTTAAGAACATTGAAAATGATCTTCTGGATTGCAGTGTCCAATCGATTTAAAATAAGTGCTAATTACAATGGAATTTCTTTATAAATAAATAGTTTAATGTTACCTCCTGTGTGATTTCTTGGTGATATATGTATGGCGGCAGTTGATTCTATTAAAAATTGAAACGAATTGATGAGTATCCTTTGACGTCCGATATGATATTTACACGTATTACAATTGTATAAGTTTGCCCCCGATGAAGCGCTTTAAACATTGATTTGAGGTGAAATGTTATACAAAATCTTGCTTTACAAACCTAATGCCAACAACTATTATACTGTGATTATAGTTAAAAAACTGTTGATGAACTGGTAAGATAGTCTATATGAAATAAGTATGTTGATTGTAATGTGTCGACAACTGTTTAATGAGTTGTCTTTGCTCGTAATAAACAAATATGAGGAAAGCGATTCAATCTCGTTTTGTTTGTATTTATAAGTATAAGTATAAGCAAAATTAAAACATGTTTACACATCTCTCTACTTTGGTCCATATCACATTTCTTCTTTCATTGTGACATGAGGGTACAATACGTTTAACTTCGTGTTCATGTCATCTCATTATTGAGAGAAGTGGGCGTTAATATAGTAATCTAGTTCCAGTCTTCCAATCATTATTCTAAAATGCATTTCTTGTTAAACGAATGTATGCAACGTACGGTATCGACAGTCGACTTCTTTGTTACAGAAGTCCCAGTTACAGCAGATATCACACACGTCATGGTCTGTACCCACAGTACTCGTGCATGGCTGTGAAGATCGGAAATACGAAAAGGTTATATCATGATGTTACATACCAGTTGTACTTCATAGAAAGACTCAAAAACAAATGGCACTGCATGAAAAGACTTAAGTGAAATATAAGCTTTAGGTTTATCACGAGGTATTCGGAATTGCTTCGTTTGCACAAATTGCTGGCCTGACTATTGAAACAAACCCAGTGACAAAAGAAGCTACACTTTTCAAGTTGAAACACAAAGAAAAGAATAACACGGATATTTTCAGTTAATTTTGAGCCATGCATCTACAATGTTTTTCGACTTTTACATTTTATGTTTCCTTAATGAGTTATTGGCTGTTGCGAAATAAATTTTATGGTATTGTGATATTCAGTAGAAAGTAAATAAATTAACTAATGGGAACACGTAATGTTCACACCTGCTCTCATGAGATTGAACTTAATTTAAGTTACAAAGATGTAGTTTGTTTTCTAAGTTATGGCCATTGGAATAACGGGTATATATCTCAATTCATACAATAATAAAACATTGACCATCACTATGAAATATGACAATAGTTGATTCTTTTCTATATATAACAAAATACAAAAACAAATGATTGAGTTGTTCCAACTGGTCACATCATATACATGTATTTTCAAATACTATTTTCAACACAAATATGTATCTCGAGTATATTGAACGATTAAGTGAAAAATATAAATCAGTATATTTAAAATAAAATCAAAACATTTAGATTTGAGAGATTTGCATCACGTTCGAATGTTATAAGATTTTCATAGTATATGTAAAGTTTGAATTCTAATTGGTAATTACAAAATCTTACCAGATTTTCTTCACAATCCATATCAACTGTTGCTATTCCGGATTCATTTCGGATAACTTGTGAACAATGCTGTAAAATTGGATGTTTAACTTGGATAAATACACATCTCAAAGCAAACACGAATTTTCAAAATAACTAAATGTTTGCCACTGGTTACAATATGTAATAGGTTTCTTTGACTAATGTTAATAGCTCAGTTTAAATAAATGGGTTGAAGATTTCGCAATAATTCATCTTAACTTCATCAAAGATACGAGATTGCTTTCCTTTTGACTATAATAAAGGCTAAGACAAGTACTGCGTGCAGTTACAGAAACTAACAGTCCTATGACTGGCCAAGTTAAAGCGGCCAGGAGCATTTGAGGGAGATATGGGTATGAAGTTCAAGTTCAACAAATGACACCAATTCTTCCTTGAACGAACGTATACATATCATCAAAGTAACATGAATCATTTTCCCTAACGCAGATAATTAATGGTGTTTTAAATAAAATAGCCGACAACAAAATTTTGCTTGATGATTAATAATTGCTCCTACAGTAACGGATATTTGGGTAAAGTAATTAGGTAAATATAAACTTACACCCGTAGGCCAAAGTAGTGGTTCTGGTCTTTACATTCAGAAAAATGATACGATGACGCGGATTTTTAATTTTTTTTATCATTTTTTAAAAAATAGTTGAACATGAAAAAACAATATAACCTCTTAATATTTTTCAATGCGTCTCAAAGCACTCATGGACAGAAACGAGTAACATTTTAAGAACCTGCGTTTCAATGTCTTTTCTAGGCCACTAGACTAAATTCAATCTTGTCCTTGTCAACATCTTGAAAGGCTTGATGTGGGGGTTTGAGACTGTCTCGGGTGGAAACAAGAAACACATTACTTTTTTCTAGGGCTATTATATATGTATATTGAAGAATTTCCGTTTAGAATACATGTTTCAAAACTGTTATTTTTACAAAATTAATCTTAAACATAAATACAATGATGTTCAGCAGTTTTCTAGTTTTGTTATATTCAAATCAACAAAGTCGAAAATGTAACTTTGACTCACTGATGAACTGTGGGCGCATTCTACTTTCTTGTAACACTGGTTTATTTCTCCGAGTTTTTGGTCGTAGCACTGGTAGCACTGTCGTCTCCTTTCACCTGGTAAAGAAAATATCTGCAACCTGATCTTCTTTTTGACGACATAGAATTGAAAGAATATGAGGTATCTTATAATAACTCTTGGATTTCATTTTATTTGTGTTTACCTATATTATTGCAACTGACATAATGCATAATTCCATTGTGTGGAATTTGTATACCCTATGGTGTTCATTATTTTGCTATTCGCGTTTTCTCGTTGTTATGTCATATGCGCTTTGGTCATGATTTGTAAAATTACTGTTTATTTGGTGAATTTATAGAAAACAACCTACCCGTCGAAATTCCTGTGGTGTAAGCCTCAACTACAAGAAAATAGTTTTCCCTTTTAACATTTCGTCCAAATAAAATACAAGAGTTAATTCCTGCGAAAATGGACTAATATCATGTTTCTGATTATCTTTATTGTTTAAAGTTCAAAAATAATTGTTTTGACCCTTAGCACCATCTAAGGGCTTTGAATCAAGGAACATGAGATATCATAATCCCAAAAAAATGTAGAATACTAATACTGTATGATTGTAAAAATCAAATTAACGACAATAAAAATCTACCTGTATGAATTTTGAATCAAATGATCATCAATATTCATCAATGCAACAGACGTTTCCAAAGAAAACTTCATGAAAATAATTCAGGTATAACATTATCTGCCGACAAGTTTGTTTTCATTACAAGAACGACAAACCTATCGGGAAGACAACATTTTCCCTTGTTAATTAATATGCAATGCCCCTTAAAATGCAAGGCCCGTAAGTTGGTATAAAAATGTCATCTCATTTCTCACCTTGTGCACCACACACCTCCGAGTTACAGAAATCTTCAGTACAACACTCTGAGCAGATGTTGTGACCGGGTCGAGCTGGATGCGAGTGAGCTGTGCATCTCTTGAAAAGGAGTATCAAACGATTGTGATGCACGAATGCACGTCAAAATGTTGATTTAAGTCCTTGGCTGACAAAGGATACAATGTAGCTCCTGTGTATTTATCGTTATTGTCACATCCCCAATAAATATTCAATCAACTTCATTCAATACAATCAAATATTCTTCCTATCGATACATTATTTCTACTTAAATGATACATAAGAGGAAACGTGGTATTGTGATTACAAAACCATTTACAAATTATATTCTCTGTGCGGGAATTTTCTTGAATGGTAACGGTTAATATAACGTGTCTAACAATAGTAAATGTGTTTATTCAAAATAGAATGTACGTGTTTGTTTCCATAGATGTATTAAGTATTCTAAAATTTTAAGAAGATTGATACATTAAATATACCTTTAGTTTTATGTTTCTCAATTCTGTATTTAGCAAGCGTATCTTTTGACACTTGATGTTCGCTATTCAAAAGCTTGGGAGTGATTGTCATCGTTTAACACACTAGAAACAATTGAATGCTATATAGTGTTTGTCCTACTTACACTCGTGTTCCTACAGGCCCCGTAATAACGTATTTGATTCTCTCCCACATCGTAGACGTCCATCGAACATTGCTGAAATATACGCAGTTATAGAACTCTCATTATTCAATAACACGATTTACCATCCAATGGCCAATGCAGTATTCAAAAATTGGTAATGATTGAATCGTAAATCAGGAGATCCAAATAGAGGTATGTCAATTTCATAACAAATCAGTGATGCATATAGTGCAATGTCATATTCATTCATCTATCAACACTCCGTTTATCATTATCTCTTATACGTTATCGTAAATACAATTGGACAAAGGACTTGCGTACCTCGCCGATACTGCAGCCAGACATTCCGTTGCATCCAAACACAGAATCCACCCCATGACAAGCGAAACAGCGTGGGCCAACTGGGGCTAAGGAAATTAAAACTTTCTAGGGTAACAATGGATTCTGACATTCAGATATGATGTGACGCCATGAGGTAATACTGTTTGGGTGTTGTACTATAGCGTAGAACTTATAGAAGGGGAGAAGTAGATTTTCCTGAATGACCCCTGAACAATTAGACAATTACATTTTACATTTTTCAGGCTTCCAGTTCTTCATTTAAAATTTCCCCTAATGAATATTAATTTATGCAAATTAATAATCATTAGAAGGCCAAAATTCCAAAACACGTAGCTTAACCAAATGATTCGTATTCGCAAGATGAAAACTAACAAGTATCAGACGAAAACTGCTTGCGGTCATTTGTATGTGAAGGCCTTTTAATCATTAAAGATAGGGAAATTGATTCACATGGCTTAAACAAAAATGTTATGTTTGTTTAGATCAACAACTTTTGAAAAAAAATCATTGTCTTGCAAATTGTAACATTTATTTTCGTTTTCGAGAGATGTCATTGTTAACCTAAAAAAACATGATACTTCCCAATGCAATAAAAGAGTACTTACGGGTAGTGACAGGTTGGTGAGTTGTATGGTGTTGTACAGGTCCTGAGTGGAATATGTTAGTAGGTTAACGATATGACAAATTCAAAGTGCCATTTATCCTATCGTCAACACTCAATATTTCAGTCAAACAATTGGTTCTTCTTTAAGACTTCTTAATTTGTTTTACCCAACTGGGTACTATGAGTTTCTAGTTCTTGTCCTTATACTTGTTCTCACTATTACATATTTAGAAGGCATCACCTGTTGTTGATAATGAGCATAATTGTTTGTTACATAAGTCGCCGACACAGCACTTTTTGCAGGCCTGTCTCCACGGGGTGTTGTAACTGAGGCCCTGCCCTCCTAATGGCCGGCAGATCTGTATGAATGAAATTTGAGACATATTCGAAATCCATACCACATTCGAATCAACTCTTTCAAATTTAAAGTTGTAAGTCGCTATCACAATGAATAAATATATATTGATTATTTCATAATTAAACCTGCGCGGTCAAGGTAATTTACTTAATGTTTGTTGGTTTTAAAGAGAAAACCTCTTGACTAATTGTATATTGGTTATATTCATAAATAGTTGTAAATACATCATCATCATTATAATAACCATATGAATACGTAGATATCTCAAGTATTTGGTGTAAAACTCAAAAGTTCAGGACTGATCAGGATATACAAAAAAAATGAAACTAAGAAAGTTCTTAAAGCCTACCCTAATTAACATAAATGTAATCATTATTCATAATCTCTTACGATTTATCAAAACTCTAGTTCTTATATATGAATTATAATCTCACTGTGAAAAGTTCTAGAAAAGAGTCCCATTTTGAAAATCCGTACAGTCCAAAATACAATAAACGTTTGAAAATCTTTTTCGAAATATATCAAAACAAGTGGTCAAAATTCGAAATCATTACTCACACTATCAGTAGTGCATCCTCCATATATGTGGAATCCTGATCTCGACCGCATTTCTTCGTAATAGCAGTGCTGTATTTCACAAAAGAATGTGGTCACTTTTCTGCTGATAGCATTTACATATATGGCTTTATAATACTGAGCTCTCCATCTTCGATTAAACGACATTACTGAAAATCGTGGTTTCAAGGTTACAATGAAATGACAAGGGACATAATGAGCATCATTAAAGAATTGATTACAGGTATTTTTTCATAAAAAGGCCAAGAAGTGAATTCAAATCTCCATAATAATGATTTAAATAATAAGGGGGTATGAAATTTCTTGCATTAAGTAAATGTTAAAATGTGTTACATTAGTAACAACATAAAGAGTGTATCCTTTTAAAATTGGTTATTGTATAATATTTGTATATTTTATCGATATGGAATGTAAATTATTAAATTGTAATGTACTGTGTATAAAACTCTTCTTGTCATTTATTCTCAAAAAGTTAATGTTTGTTGTCTTTTTAAATCTACGGTGTTCCGAGGAATTAAAGTTTCAAAATATTGACTCTATCGAGAAAAGTACTCTTTTTATCAGAGGTTTCTCTAGCTGCTTATGTAGAAGAAACCTCTTGTTGAAACATATGTTTGTACCTCAGTAGAGTAAATATTTGTAACTGTCATATCTCGGAACACAATTTGAATCAAACTGCTGTGAATGCTAGACTCTACCACAGGAGCATGACATGATAAGCATCAGAAGGTTCATTATTTAACCCATTTTCCTTAATTGTACTTACATTGTATGGGGGCTCGCAGGTTGTAATTGTACAATTGCTGAGTGAGTGACCAGTGATACATCGGTAACATCTGAGCTTGTTATCACTTAAACAAACTAGGGAAAAACACATATCACTTCATCCGTCAGGTAAGAGGAAAATCCATTTTAACAACCATTTATTTTGTTTGTTCATCTTGAGGGTCAAAGGAATCAAACAACAACAATTTAGAGCCGAAAGAGACTATTTGTAATATTACTTAAGAGAAACCTCCCTGTTTCAGTATTCATACTGTAATACTGTAATATAAAACTTTCATATTTCCATTACCAAAATGAAAAGGTTCAAGGGGTATGTTAAAACTTTGAGGGTTTGCAGTTTTCATTTCATTTACTTTCAAATAATATCTTGTTGAATTTCAAATATGTTCCTACAATATTTTTTATGACCGTTCAATGACATTTTAGGATATTAACGTTTATCTCGACTTGCACAGCAATGTCGGTTTACCATTGGTCAAAACCGGTCACGTGCCGTAGGTATATTTAGCAATGTTAAACTGGGCCACGCGCCCCCCCTAGTAACAAGCAACGACGGAGTGTAAAGAGTTATCTCCCTTGCCCTTTGTTCGGTAAACAAGGCCACGCTACGCTCGATTGTTGTAACGTCATGTATGCTCGGTGAATTGCCCTGCACATGCTAAAGTCAGCTTGAAACAAAAAACATTACTGGTATAAGTGAAATGTTCTTCAAATAGGATTGGTACCTCAAAATACATTAGCAAGTCATACGGCATCTCAACGGCATGTTGACCCGCTCACTCGCGGCAAGGTTGTCCATCAGCGAGCTCAAGATTCAAATAATGCAAACAGAAAGCCGACCTATGAATAAAAGTTAAGTTAAAAGTCACCGCTTTTTGTTTATTGTACTCTCAAACCAACCTGTACATTCTGCTATGATGTCTGTCTCATCTATAACTCCGACACTATCAAATTAATCTCGCTTGGTCCTACTCGACAGTCCGCCATGACAGGGACTTCTACGGCCGCTTCAAATCGAATGTGGTGCGAATGCACGAGGTCACGTGACCAAACAATCAAATTTAAGAAATGACCGCATTGCTCGGTATTTTGATTTTTTTTCGTAAATCCTAAATTTCCGTCTAGTACCGTGCGCTCCGCTTCGGTACTAGACCATACTTTTGGTCATTAACGCGATGGTGTATAAATTATATTTGTAAATACCTAAATAACAGAGTAACACTGATCTGATCAGACGCCATTTTGGCCAATCTCATCTTTCAAGCCAGATTTAAAGCATTTAGAAAAGGTGCTCGTCGAGATAAATTCGTTACCATGTGTCCGCGAGTTTGATATGGAGATTTATCATGTGTCCGAGTTAAATATCAAACGAGAACGAAGTTCGAGTTTGATATTTAACTCGGACACATGATAAATCTCCTGTGTCCGAGTTAAATATCAAACTCGAACTTCGTTCTCGTGAACTTCGTTCTCGTTTGATATTTAACTCGGACACATGATAAATCTCCATATCAAACTCGCGAACACATGGTAACTTATATTATACTTCTTGATAATCATTGCTATTTCGATTACGATCAATAATGTCCAAAAACAATATTATTAAGATTTAATAAAATTAATAAAATTAACAAAAGATTCCCTTTATTGGCGATTGGGGGTGACAAAATATGTAACAGACTACAGTGTTACCTACACGTATTATAAAAAGAAGAGTATACTTACATGACGTAACACACATCAATACACATACGGTAGCTGCAATACAAATACACATTTTGATTAAACGCTGTTGACATTAATGTTGTTGATGCTATGAATATATCAACATATTAATAACGTTTATTTCATTACCTGCAGAAAACATTCTTTTCTGTAAGTTCACATACAATGTGCCACAAAACATAAGATAAGCGCTATCAACCCAGAAAATCTGAAGATAAAGTTTTATAAGAAATGTAAGACTACATGAGCCAATTTAGCTTTTAAAGGTTAAGATAAAAATGACTAATGACTAAACTAATTTAATGAAATTTTTTAACTTTATAACTTTTTTAATGTGTTAACACCCATTTTATAAACCGAATGTAACAAAGTTACTCCATGTCAGCCAATTAATGTATATATTAATGTTTTGAGTATTATCTATTTCATTATTTTTATTAATTTCTTATCTATTATTTGTAAATTTGCAGATTTCTTAAAAAACACACTTTATAAACTATTTGTTGCTGTGATCAGATTCCGGATTTACTGTCTCAATTGTATGGTTCATATTCTTCAATGAGTTATAAACCTTGAAAATATTAACGTTTCGCAGATGCGCAGATGAACAGATTCACCTAGGGGTATTATTACAAGGGATGTTGTTAACTGTATCTCGGTTTAAAGGGACAGTAACACGTTTTAGCATTAGCGTACAATTATCAGTGAACAATATAACATTTTGAAAAGAACATGTGCTACTGTCAATCTCATTTAAGGTACTATAAAACATTATATCTTACCTTACAGAAAAATATGTTTTTTGAGTGGGTGACCATCGTTTTATCCTCTGTACCCTGCGAGTCTTACCTCTCACGGTGTACAAATGTCATGTATCCCTCTGTCATAGCAACAGCTCCTCTCCGAGAATACATGCCGCCGTACTATATCCAATATCATTTGCACTGCTGGTAGAATATCCAAAAATAGTATTAACTGATCACATTACTCTTCAAATCCTCTGATGGCCCAGCAACTATTAGAAGATAAATAGTTGCGTTTGTAAAATTTCCGGGATTCATTATTATTCAACACCCACAAATTCAGTTTAAAACCGACGGCGTTAGCAAGTCACAAACGCAAGTATATATCGATATTGTAACATGACCGTTATAGGTGTTCGCAGGTATAAAGAAAAAGGGAATCCCAGTGTTATAGACATTAAAATGGTGTTTTCATACTGCAAACCAGTTGCATTCATAAAGATGAGATCTTATAGTTTTCACTGTGACATTTATGACACAAATAACACAATTATTGTGACAAAATAATGTCAATCATATGCCATTGTAATATTTTTCTATTTCCAAATTTATGGGGGAATTTCAATCGCTTTATTTGAGGGATAGACAAACCAAAGGATTACGAGAGTTTGTTTTAACCATAATTCGAACGTTTTATTCGGCGCGGAAAAATCACCTGTCGCCTGGTGAACAGCACGAGACACGCGAGTCGTGACGTCTTCGCATGTTCAGCCGTCATACCCATTTTATAAACCGAATGTAACAAAGTTACTCCATGTCAGCCAATTAATGTATATATTAATGTTTTGAGTATTATCTATTTCATTATTTTTATTAATTTCTTATCTATTATTTGTAAATTTGCAGATTTCTTAAAAAACACACTTTATAAACTATTTGTTGCTGTGATCAGATTCCGGATTTACTGTCTCAATTGTATGGTTCATATTCTTCAATGAGTTATAAACCTTGAAAATATTAACGTTTCGCAGATGCGCAGATGAACAGATTCACCTAGGGGTATTATTACAAGGGATGTTGTTAACTGTATCTCGGTTTAAAGGGACAGTAACACGTTTTAGCATTAGCGTTCAATTATCAGTGAACAATATAACATTTTGAAAACAACACGTGCTACTGTAAATCTCATTTAAGGTACTATAAAACATTATATCTTACCTTACAGAAAAATATGTTTTTGAGTGGGTGACCATCGTTTTATCTTATGTACCCTGCGAGTCTCACCTCTCACGGTGTACAAATGTCATGTACCCCTCTGTCATAGCAACAGCTCCTCTCCGAGAATACATGTAGGCGTCGCATAGCGTTTAGATGACGTTACCAAATGACGCACGATGTGTGCAGAGTTTACATAAGTTCGATTAGCTGTTGTCATGATTATGATTTTTTTCCCTCATCTATCTGTTTTATTTGGGAAAAATCCGCATTGCATTTCTTCTACATGCTATAGAAATAAATCAAATAGTTTTAAGCATGTTTCGGCTAGTAAAATTTCAGTCGGGCTGGATGACACCATTTTATTTACATTGAGGGTCAAGGCCATTCAAGCGGCGATAGCTCATCCGTTAGATCTAACTACAGTAAATGTAAACTTAATATATTGAGCTGAAGTTTCTTAGGACATGACGGTAGGATAAATACGTTGTATGCCTCTCCTTCGGGTAATAGGGTCTGATGTACCATCTTTGTAGAGCCTCGCGGCTCGGGCAACATTTCTAAAAAGATGGTACATCCGACCTATAACCCTCGTGAGAGGCATAAGACTCATGTTAGTACGGCGGCAGAATCTCAAAATTATTTTGAGGGGGGGACGGCTTGTTACCTACACCTATTTCTAGGCCTCTTTTGAGATTCTGCCGCCGTACTATATCCAATATCATTTACACTGCTGGTAGAATATCCAAAAATAGTATTAACTGATCACATTACTCTTCAAATCCTCTGATGGCCCAGCAACTATTAGAAGATAAATAGTTGCGTTTGTAAAATTTCCGGGATTCATTATTATTCAACACCCGCAAATTCAGTTTAAAACCGACGGCGTTAGCAAGTCACAAACGCAAGTATATATCGATATTGTAACATGACCGTTATAGGTGTTCGCAGGTATAAAGAAAAAGGGAATCCCAGTGTTATAGACATTAAAATGGTGTTTTCATACTGCAAACCAGTTGCATTCATAAATATGAGATCTTATAGTTTTCACTGTGACATTTATGACACAAATAACACAATTATTGTGACAAAATAATGTCAATCATATGCCATTGTAATATTTTTCTATTTCCAAATTTATGGGGGAATTTCAATCGCTTTATTTGAGGGATGGACAAACCAAAGGATTACGAGAGTTTGTTTTAACCATAATTCGAACGTTTTATTCGGCGCGGAAAAATCACCTGTCGCCTGGTGAACAGCACGAGACACGCGAGTCGTGACGTCTTCGCATGTTCTGCCGTCATATCCGGTCTACTTTGCTCGCGACCATTAGCGCTATTTATAGTACGGGAAATCCCTTGTTGCCGAAATAAAAAAAAATATTTTAAAAATCCTTTGATTATAATGACAGTGACCGTGGCAATAAAAATCTAGATGATGACGGCTGACTCTTGTCATGTCGAGCTTTGGTTTTGCTGTCTTTCTCATTGAATTGGACATTTTCTTATATTTATCAAAGCCATATAAATATATCTTAACTATTATGATACGCTTCCACAAATACTGAACAGGAATAAAATGAAGTGGCATGTCTGAAATTTATAAGATGGACAGTGATCATACAGTATTCCTTGAATCTATCAAATGAAAAAAAAACCCCAGTGATCAGGGCGCATGTTTTCAATTTATAAAGGCCATCGCACATTTCCTATTGTAGGCCTATAATAAATATCAACATATGCATGTTTATTGAATACACTAATGCACATTTTTTCTGTATAAATCCTCGATTTTTATTATATTTTATTCTATTTTCTCTAATAATTCAATCCCAATCTATTTTTTTCATTTGAATTATTTCATCCAAATGATAAAGAGTTTTTACGATATTTTATTTTGAAATTTATGCAAAATTAAGGGGTATCTAGTCTCAATATGATTTTTAAGTTTATTAATTTCTTGAAATATATTAAGAACATAGTTTTTTATTTGTCATTTATTTATGAATTTATGAATGAATCCCTGGATGCAATATACAATCTGATATAATAGAGAATGTGAAACAAATTGTGTGCTTATAAAAGTTTTATCAAAAAACAAAAAGTTACTGGTCTATTCACCAATATGATCTCAAAATTGAAAACGATTGTTCGCTGAGCTAGGGGCGTGGCCAGTAACAGACGCTGAAGAGCGTCAATGTTGGCTTTCGAAAACCTCAATAGAGATGAGGAACATTATGGATAAAAGGGTTGCTTGATAAATTTTAGGCACGCGAGAAATTTAAAGAGTAAACATTGAAGTACGACAACCTTCCCACCATATTTAATGCGCGAATTTCATCGTGCATAACGCCGCGAGTGGACGACGCGTCAATCAAGTCGGCCATTTTCGAGAAGCAGGCTTGTTTCACAAGCGCCTGTAACAATTTATATGGGGTAGACTATGCGATATATATAGTGTCTATCTATATATATCGCATAGTCTATCCCATATAAATTGTTACAGGCGCTTGTGGCACGGGCTGTGGAAAAATTGCAAGGACTTTGCGTGCACAGTACGTTTACTGCACTTTGTTTGTCAATGACGTCACGGCGAACAATGTTCAACAAATGAAAACAAAAAGATAACTTGTATTATTTCGTGAACAATCGATCGCATGTAGGAAGTAAACACATCAACGTGATCACTGACATCCGATAAATAACAATTAAATTACTTTGTAGATAACGGCAATTTAATTACAATCGATGAAATCAGGGTATGCTAACGTTCCTCAGCTGAACATTTGCATGAAAAACGTCTCTGCCGTTTATAATTCGGTTAAATTCGTTTTTATTGTTGCCATTTATGATCCAAATTTACATTGATTGAATCGGAAACAACTCAACTTTCTTCACTTAAAATTTCATGAATTTCCGAACATACATAACGCCTCAGCGACAATTTGTGTGCAACGTTGACCAAAATCTCGAGTTAACTCCAAAAGTTAGCGGCACTGCGTGAGCGCATAGGGTCAAAGGCCGGGCACTGTAAGGGTTAAACTAGCCTAGACCATTGTGACGGTTACGTGATCATTATGACGTCATAACTGTTGGCCTTTGTGACGTCGTGCCATGGGAACGGCATTCGAAAGAAACCGGCCGCATGGAACAAGGCGGCAAATTAGGAGAAACTTAGCCAATTAAGAAAGTTTAGTTACATAAAACTAAAGCAAATAGATAGAGGTTATCATGAGAGTTTTTTTTTGGATCGTAAATATCCTGCATTAGGAATAAACATTGTATTTTGCGAGCCTTGGCGAGCTAAATACATAGTGTTTATTCCTAATGCAGGATATTTACGATCCCAAAACACACGAGCATGATAACTTCTTTATCATACAATGTTATTTCAAATTTTATTCGAAATAAATGCTTGATAATACCATTTTGATAGTTGACATTGTTTTAAAAGATGCGCGCATTGATATATGCAAATGAACGGTGTAATGACAGTGACAGTGAATTGACAAAATATAATTCCTTCTTATAAATGGCTTTAAATATCGTTTAAGTTATTTTTTCACTACTCCAAAGTATTAACAATTCAAAAGACTATACAAACCGATGATTTTCAAATAAAAAACATTTAAGCGTGTCTTTGACGGATTCGAACACACTTTCTATCGCCTTCCAGTAAAAAAGAGGGCGAGTCTATCTCACTCAGGGGCAAGAGTTGCTTCCCTTCGGCTAAGTTGCAATGGCAGCTTGCGTTGAAAAAAACAACATAAACGGAGAACTAAACAAGAAGATAGGCTGTGCATTCTCTAACTAAAACTAAACAAGCCTAAAGTAAAGAGCACTGAAGAACGGAAAATGAAGCGTTTAAACATGACTCTTGAACTTCCTTTGGTACCTGTGAGTAAATTGTTCGGTCGGTTCATTCAACTTACGATGGCAGTGTTTTTCCACTGCTAAGTCATACATGTGGCTAAAGAACCATACAGTTTTGTTGCTTTTTCCTAAATTAGTGTCTATACATTGTAATATTTATATTTTCATGTCTCTCTCCGTTACCAAAGGCGTTCAAAATATTAACGCTTGTGACGTCATCTGAATTTTCAAAAGAAGTTCCGACCTTGACCTTTGAAATTAGCATCTCTATCCGTATATGACCCCAACGGATATCGAAAATATCCGTTGGCTTAATTATGCCGAGAACACTATCCATTGTGTGATAAAAAAGGATTTTTGGCATCTACGGGATTGCGCAAGTTAGAAAATGACGACAACAACAACAGTAAAATGTGAATCGGGCACGAATATTGGGAGAATCAGAACATTTTAATGTTGAGGCGGACCAAATAATGTATCCTTTCGCGGTGATTCGCCTCAGCCAATTTGCGGGTGTTCATTGCCATTTATATACTGGGAAATCCTTCAAATCAACCAATCAGAAACGAGTATTTACCGACGTCATGTTACAATTTTGCTAAAAGAATAGTCAATTTAATCTCATATTAAACCACATTTTACCAGGTTTAATTGCAAATATTCCACAATGTGTATTCAAATCAAACCTTCCCGAAACTGCATGAATCGCTTCACCATGGAAGACATGATGACTAGCTTGTGTTTTGCTTTTTCAATGACTCATGATACGAAAACTGATCATGATTGGTATGAGGTATGTTCTACCAGATTATACTGATATGATGAAAACCTTTTATTTCATTAAGAAATACATTTACAAATTTGGGAAACATTGTTTCTGTGCTTTTACGATAAGCTATATCTCAGGCTGATTTCTGTTGAATATCGTCGTATATCTTGGTCTGACTTCTGTTGATTACCTTCGTATATCTGGGTCCGATCTGTTGAATATCGTCTTAATCTCAATTCCAGCCTAGGAGGAAACTCAACAAGAAGATAATATGTCTTGCATAATTTATTTAGAGAAAGTGATTTCAACAAAGTCCGTTAAGATGTCAATCATATAAACAATCCCCTGCCCCGGTTCACACTTACTGACATCATTGCTCTTAAATATTTGCAGACATCAGTATGAGTCCAATGCGGTTTTATATTGCAGACGCCAGTATGAGGACAAGGCTGTTGTATATTTGCAGATGCCAGTATGAGAACAAGGCTATTGTATATTTGCAGACGCCAGTATGAGGTCGATGCTGTTGTATATTTGCAGACGCCAGTATGAGGACGATGCTGTTGTATATTTGGAGACGCCAGTATGAGGTCGATGTTTTTGTATATTTGCAGACGCCAGTATGAGGTCGACGCTGTTGTATATTTGCAGATGCCAGTATGAGGTCGATGCTGTTGTATATTTGCAGATGCCAGTATGAGAACAAGGCTATTGTATATTTGCAGACGCCAGTATGAGGTCGATGCTGTTGTATATTTGCAGACGCCAGTATGAGGACGATGCTGTTGTATATTTGCAGATGCCAGTATGAGAACAAGGCTATTGTATATTTGCAGACGCCAGTATGAGGACGATGCTGTTGTATATTTGCAGATGCCAGTATGAGAACAAGGCTATTGTATATTTGCAGACGCCAGTATGAGGTCGATGCTGTTGTATATTTGCAGACGCCAGTATGAGGACGATGCTGTTGTATATTTGGAGACGCCAGTATGAGGTCGATGTTTTTGTATATTTGCAGACGCCAGTATGAGGTCGACGCTGTTGTATATTTGCAGACGCCAGTATGAGGACAAGGCTGTTGTATATTTGCAGACGCCAGTATGAGGTCGATGCTTTTGTATATTTGCAGACGCCAGTATGAGGTCGATGTTTTTGTATATTTGCAGACGCCAGTATGAGGTCGATGCTGTTGTATATTTGCAGACGCCAGTATGAGGACGATGCTGTTGTATATTTGGAGACGCCAGTATGAGGTCGATGTTTTTGTATATTTGCAGACGCCAGTATGAGGTCGACGCTGTTGTATATTTGCAGATGCCAGTATGAGGTCGATGCTGTTGTATATTTGCAGATGCCAGTATGAGAACAAGGCTATTGTATATTTGCAGACGCCAGTATGAGGTCGATGCTGTTGTATATTTGCAGACGCCAGTATGAGGACGATGCTGTTGTATATTTGGAGACGCCAGTATGAGGTCGATGTTTTTGTATATTTGCAGACGCCAGTATGAGGTCGACGCTGTTGTATATTTGCAGACGCCAGTATGAGGACAAGGCTGTTGTATATTTGCAGACGCCAGTATGAGGTCGATGCTTTTGTATATTTGCAGACGCCAGTATGAGGTCGATACTTTTGTTTATTTGCAGACGCCATTATGAAGACAAGGCTGTTGTATATTTGCAGACGCCAGTATGAGGTCGATGTTTTTGTATATTTGCAGACGCCAGTATGAGGTCGATGCTGTTGTATATTTGCAGACGCCAGTATGAGGTCGATGTTTTTTGTATATTGGCGGACGCCAGTATGAGGTCGATGTTTTTATATATTTGCAGACGCCAGTATGAGGTCGATGCTGTTGTATATTTGGAGACGCCAGTATGAGGTCGATGCTGTTTTATATTTGCAGATGCCAGTATGAGAACAAGGCTGTTGTATATTTGCAGACGCCAGTATGAGGTCGATGCTGTTGTATATTTGCAGACGCCAGTATGAGGACAAGGCTGTTGTATATTTGCAGACGCCAGGATGAGGTCGATGTTTTTGAATATTTGCAGACGCCAGTATGAGGTCGATGTTTTTGTATATTTGCAGACGCCAGTATGAGGTCGATGCTGTTGTATATTTGCAGACGCCAGTATGAGGTCGATGCAGGACTTCCTGTCTCTGACGACCCTCCTGACGAGCGGGGTGATCGAGGAGACGAAGCAGAAGGTCCTCAGAACCCTCCGTGATCTCGCTGCCGAGCTGGACGTCAAACAGCGTGACATGAACATTGCCAAAACTTCCTTCGCTACATCTGGTATCGTCGGGACGGGACTTGCTATAGGTGGCGCTGTTGCAGCTCCCTTCACTTTCGGTGCGTCCCTTGGTCTGACGATAGCAGGGGCGGCAATTGGTGTGGCAAGTGGACTTGGAGGTTTGGCTACTGCCATAGCAGACCACGTTGTCAACAGCAGAGCCATGAAGGAGGCAGAAGCGGCCATTGCAGTGTACATGGGCAAGGTGCGTGCATATTGGACATGTTTATTGTCGTATTGTATATGTTTAAATATGTGGCTACTAGTCCTTGCAATATGAACGTACTACAACACACAACTTACCGGGAAGGAGGTGTTACATCAGTGAGTTTTAGCAAGTAATAGTCTCAACCATCTATTTCAAATAGGTTTCTTCTACTGAGTAAGTAAAGTGTCCTTGTTCATGTGTTTATCCATAATTTATTGCATCAACATAAGTGTTATTTCTCTGTATGACCAGGTTGAAGAGCTGCTAGATATGGTGACGGTGCTGCTGTACACGACATCGCATGTGGAGGACGAAGATGAGGACGAGGAGTTAAGTCTTGAGGAGAACCTCAACAAGCAGCTGAGTCTCATCCCGGAGCAGGACCGACAGAAGGTGGAGATCTTCCTCCGGGGACTCCGGACGGGGCTGGACGCGGGGGGTCAGGCTGCCCACCTTGGGGCCACAATCGGCACCATCGGGGCTCGGACCTCCATCTCCACCCTGGGGGCGGGGCTGAAGGTGGTGCGGGTGGGGGGCGTGGTCCTCTCTGTGCTCACCCTACCGCTGGATCTCCACACGCTCGTCACCAACAGCATCAAGATCCACAAGAGGGAACCCTCGCAGGTCGCCCAGCAGATCAGAGACATGGCGCACACCCTGGAACAGCATGAGATTCTTGACACGGACGAGGGGCCACCGCTCTACTGAACTTTGACTTTTTGTGTTGATCTGGGTTTCCTTGGCGGACAGTTCTTCAGCGACTATTCAATTACCTTTTGTTTAATAGTTCTTCAGCAACTATTCAATTACCTTTCTTTTCGCTGGTTATTAGAATACATTTTCATACGTGAACTAATGAAGTGTGGTTCAGCAAAGGTCAAAAGTTGAATATTATTAATTGAAGAACAATGGCACTGCTCCAAGGATAGAAGTGAACCTAAGAGCATCTGGCAGTGATTTGTGTATTTACAAAGTCTTGAGATAATCTTCATACTTTGTTTTGATATGTCTGTATATATAGATGAGTGCTTTGTTATGTTCTTTCATTTCTGTAAAATCATCATCATTGTACAAATAACTTGTCATTAAATCATAAACCGTTGTATTGAATAAAACTATTGCATTATTTGTTGTTCTGAAATTCTATTTAATTTGCAACTATGCAACTTTGCAGTGCTGCCAGGGTTGTATTCAAGACATCCCAAACATAATGTCAAATCTGATACCTGAGAGACCAAGAAGCATCATCTTCACAACGTCACGGGCGAAACGAAAAAGTTTCTAAACTTTCCCATTCCTCCCTTGACATCATTGGCCGTGATTTCTGTGCTAGCATTTCAACCCGCTGCACGGAAGTAGAATAGTCCAATCAGAAGACAGCATGTTAACATAACCGATTTGAAAAAATAATTTTGTATGTGTTTTACAAGGGCGAGAAACAATTAATCTGAGTGATACATAAATGTTTGTCTTCTCTACATTCTCGGTGCTCATCAAAAACATGAAAACAACCATGCGGACTGAAATTTGAAATTAAATTTCACTCGGATAGTTTTCAAAAAGATCGTCTGTTAGTATTTTGAATTTGTTCCGAAATTTCATTGGCTATTTTGTAAGAGCTGATAAGGGGCGTAACTCGTGATCACGATAGGTGTCGCTGCTCCGGATCACCAGTTTTCTACCTTGTGAAGGCAAGGTCTAAAGCGAGGAGAGTTGCTCGATACGTTTTCACCTTGCCGTGGGAAGATGAAGAAGCATTTACCCGTTTAATTTTGGACAATAGAGATTCTATAGATAAAGCTGTCGGCTCAATAGAATATAAATCGCAAATCATAATCCCCACTTGCCAAGGTACATGTACATATGATTTCTGCCTTCTGTGGCTTCTGCTACTAGAGAATTCCTTAATTTAGAACAAGAGAGTCACCAAGTCACAATTTATAACACCCAATTGAACAGATACCTCTATACCAGATTTAGCCTTGTACAGCTTCTGCTTTGCTGAAGAAGAGGAAAATAGGGCATTCCCATTACGTCCTTATAAGACTTGATATAAAGAAAAAATTCTTTGTCTCAAATAGAAATATTTATTATAAGCAATGTTTGCTTATTCGTCGACCTGTATTATATAAACTCTTAATGGGTAACGTTGATAAATGACTCAATATATGTTATTACTGTAAAATGTAGACCTTCAATTTAACACTATTTCAATCAAATGAGTTAATGATTTGTATCACATGAGCCTGATCAGGCTTCTCCTTCTAGCCCATAAACTCACTAATTTGAACAGAGGTTGGGTCAACATTGTATGCCTGATTTACCTTCATGGGCATCTTCCCACACAAAGCCTAAAACGCCAATTTCAAACTTTTATTTTATGCCTGCTGACCCTTTACTTTTCTGTGCTGCTATAGTTCCCCTACAGGCAAGGGAGCAAGCACAGAAAACTCAAGGGACAGCAGCATGGCACATAGCTGACAGTTCGTTTTAGGCTTTGTAAAGGAAGACACTTCGTGGGTAGATAATGAACTTTTATGGTAAAGATCCTAAACTTAGTGATGAAACTTTAATAAAATCTCACAACTTACCCGTTTCAATGATAATGTGTTCGTCCCTTTAAACAGTATTGAATAGGTCAGCAAGTTAATATACATATCCAGAACAAAAACAATATTCTCAACTTGGTTCTCAAGAAGTGAAACTGATGTCAAGTGCACAGGGTTTGTCCAAGGAGAACTCATCAAATCAATTTGTCTCAAGGCTAGAGAACTTCTTCCTCTGTCTTAAGAAATTGAATAATGTTCTCCAATTGGTAGACCACCCAACCACAGGGTCTTGCCAACTTCTTGGCTCAATCTCGAGACCATTTATTTACACACAATAAGCTAGAGAACTTCTTCCTCTGTGTCTGAAGACTGCATGATATTCTCCCCTTGTTGGTTCATCTCAGCCCGGAGCTTGGCCAGCTGTTTCTTGTCAAGTAAGGACTCATCTAGACCGTAGATCTCTCTGTGGTGGATCTTCATGTGTTTGCGGAGGTCAGATTCCAACATGTAGGACCGGCCACAGATCGCACAGTGCAGCCGCTCCCCCGTGTGACTCCTCAGGTGCTCCTTGAGGGTGGAGGAGCGAGCAAACCGCTTGTCACACTCCCCGCAGATGTACTGCTTGTCCCCGGTGTGGCTCTTGAGGTGGACCTTGAGCCCCGACAGGTACTTAAAGCCTCTGTTGCACTTCTCACACTTGATGGGACGCTCGTCAGAGTGGACCTTAGTGTGTTCTCGGAGGCTGGAAGCGTCGGTGAAGCCCTTCTCACAGAGCGCACACGTGAAGGCCCTGTCGCCGGTGTGTCCTCTCATGTGGCGAGCCAGTTGTCAGACACCGTGAAGCCTTTCTCACAAATCTCACATTTAAAGGGCTTGATTTTCTTGTGGTATTTGATGGGACGGTTGAGGTTTCCAGACGTTGAGAATGCATTGTCACACAAGTCACACTTGTAAGGCTTCTCACCGGTGTGCGTGCGCATGTGACGGGTCAAATGTCCAGAAACAACAAACATCTTGTCACATATATCACATCTATAAGCTCCGAGACCATTGTGGATCTTCATGTGCTGATCAAAGTTTGACGGTGCAGAGAATTGCTTCCCACAAACTTCACATTTCAAAGAGTCAAAGGCGTGGTCTTTCAGATGTTTCTGGAGCTGCTTGTTTGCATGGAAACCTTTCCTACAGAAGCTACATGTGTATACCAGCTTGATATCGTTGTGAGAGACGTCGTGAGAGATGTCGATGTCGTGAGAGATGTCGATGTCGTGAGAGATGCTACCGTCTTGAGAAACGTTGTTAAGAGAGAAGCTACTGTCATAAGACATGCCCTCATGAGACATTCTTCAGAACACCGTACTGTCTGAAACAGTGAACATATCCTATAACTAACAGATAACATAAAACATGCTTAATATGGACAATTATTTTTTCTTTTTTTAATTGCCGGTGTTACATAATCTCCCCAGAGAGATTGTTTGTGTTATATCTTTCATCCCAAATTTCATGGTATTAAAAATTTTCACAACCTTTGGAATATCTAAATTTTTACATGAATTTCCATCTCATTAAAACAATATCTTCATTTACAACTTGAGTAAGGAAGCGTAACTCAATCATGAATCTAATCCTAATAACAAGATTGAGTTCTGATGAATGTAAATAATATTGATGATGACTGTTAATATTTGACTGATAGCATGAAAGGATGACAATATATTTCATTGTAACTTCTTTGAGAGACATTTAGAAGTTGGTTGATGAAAAAGAACAAGTTATAATGGATAGTCAACTTCTTTATTGCATGAAATGCAACGTTCGGTGTAGATACTAACACCGTTATCAAGCAATGTGATGATATTAAATAGTCTAAATATTACAAATACAATGTACTGGTAGATATACACAATGAGTCAACACACAACTTTTCAGCTCTCTAGACCTTTTGGAACTGGAAAATAAGATGAAAATAGGTTTTTAAGGTTTTGACTCCTGTGACCCCATTTGGGGTCAAGGTGTCACCAAACCTGAAATTTAGAAACCCCATTGGCCAAGGAGTCTACACACAACTTTTCAGCTCTCTAAATCTTTTGAACTGGAGAAGAAGATGAAAATGGGTTTTAACGGACGGACGCTGGACACCATGCCATGCCATAAGCCCATCGGCCTTTACAGGCAAGATAAGCTAAAAATGGTGATTACTAGTATTTGCTGTCCAGGTTTTTGGCATGGAAATATATAAAAGTTTCAGAGTTAACATAAATTACACTGCCTGTAGTGAATTGATTTTGATAAGTTTGGATGCTATCAACAGATCTACAGTCGGTGGCAAAAAGTCTGTCAGCACTGACGTAATTCCCACATATTTATATGGAAATTTGTATACGGTAATTGTGATAATAATTCTTATGTAGTAATTGTTTGTTGATTTGTTTTGAAATCTCTACCACCATGTCATCCTGCCACTAGCTGTTTAATGACAAAACTCTGTTCACTTAATTATGAAAAAAAACCAAGTTTGATGATTATTAAGAAAGATACTTGTTTAAAGTGACACAGAGTATCTTTCTAAAACTTTTATTTGGTTTTGATAAGCTACAAAATATCTAATATGCTGATTGAAGTTCATATCTCATCACTGGACTTGCAAATATATCCATGTATGCATAATATCTCTAAAATGCTTGATTTTATGGAAAAATCAAGAAAACATCTCAAATACGTTTAATATTCGAAATTATGCATCCAATTAATCTACCTATTAGTTACAATACCCAATAAACACTGTCGAATCGAACATGTCGTCCTGTCAGCTTATGACAAGGTTTCAAAATTACGTTTGGCGAATTTGCGCACGCCACTCGAGCCACATTGTCCGGTTTTCGATCAAAATCCCAACTTTGAATGGCCGTATTTTCGCTCTAATGTACTGATTGACCTTTAACTTGTTATTTTCAGTAACAGTTAGTGGTTCCCGATGTAATAACATCGATTTCAAAATTTGACATATGTGATCCTATCAACATACTCTGTGTCTCTTTAATAGCACATATGAAACATGACAATTGCGTTTAACATGGCTGTCAATGGAATAAGTAATCAACATACAGATTAATTGTAAATTGTGATTGTAGCTGAGACGATTTCCAAGTCTTATGCAAAATATCACGAACAAATTGACTTTTACTTTTGACTCAATTTGTGAAAATTATTAGTGTTATTGCCAAGATCATTTTCAATAAATGTAACACTTTTGGGAATATTTGAAAAGGAGTCAAGAAAGGTCATGTGACTCCCCCGTCTTGTTTATTATTCATGCATGCTAAAATTTAGCCTTAGCCGCATGTGGCGAAAAAATTTCTTGGAGCGATTTGTTTTTTGGTCATAATTTGAAAATGGGTTACTATGGTAAAAGAAACAGGATTGAAAGTGGAAGGTGAAAAACTGGCGATAAACTGGTCCCTGGCAATATATTGGTCCCTGGCGATAAACTGGTTCCTGGCGATAAACTGGTCCCTGGCAATAAACTGGTCCCTGGCGATAAACTGGTCTCTGGCGATAAACTGGTTCCTGGCGATAAACTGGTCCCTGGCGATATATTGGTCCCTGGTGATAAACTGGTCCCTGGCGATAAACTGGTCCCTGGCGATATATTGGTCCCTGGCGATAAACTGGTTCCTGGCGATAAACTGGTTCCTGGCGATATATATCCCTGGCGATAAACTGGTCCCTGGCGATATATTGGTCCCTGGTGATAAACTGGTCCCTGGCGATAAACTGGTCCCTGGCGATATATTGGTCCCTGGCGATAAACTGGTCCCTGGCGATAAACTGGTCCCTGGCGATATATTGGTCCCTGGCGATAAACTGGTTCCTGGCGATAAACTGGTTCCTGGCGATATATGTCCCTGGCGATAAACTGGTCCCTGGCGATAAACTGGTTCCTGGCGATAAACTGGTTCCTGGCGATAAACTGGTCCTGGCCATTAACTGGTCCCTGGCGATATATGTCCCTGGCGATAAACTGGTCCCTGGCGATAAACTGGTCACTGGCGATAAACTGGTTCCTGGCGATAAACTGGTCCCTGGCGATATATTGGTCCCTGGTGATAAACTGGTCCCTGGCGATAAACTGGTCCCTGGCGATATATTGGTCCCTGGCGATAAACTGGTTCCTGGCGATAAACTGGTTCCTGGCGATATATATCCCTGGCGATAAACTGGTCCCTGGCGATATATTGGTCCCTTGTGATAAACTGGTCCCTGGCGATAAACTGGTCCCTGGCGATAAACTGGTCCCTGGCGATATATTGGTCCCTGGCGATAAACTGGTCCCTGGCGATATATTGGTCCCTGGCGATAAACTGGTCCCTGGCGATAAACTGGTCCCTGGCGATATATTGGTCCCTGGCGATAAACTGGTTCCTGGCGATATATGTCCCTGGCGATAAACTGGTTCCTGGCGATAAACTGGTTCCTGGCGATAAACTGGTCCTGGCCATAAACTGGTCCCTGGCGATATATGTCCCTGGCGATAAACTGGTCCCTGGCGATAAACTGGTCACTGGCGATAAACTGGTTCCTGGCGATAAACTGGTCCCTGGCGATATATTGGTCCCTGGTGATAAACTGGTCCCTGGCGATAAACTGGTCCCTGGCGATATATTGGTCCCTGGCGATAAACTGGTTCCTGGCGATAAACTGGTTCCTGGCGATATATGTCCCTGGCGATAAACTGGTCCCTGGCGATATATTGGTCCCTTGTGATAAACTGGTCCCTGGCGATAAACTGGCCCCTGGCGATATATTGGTCCCTGGCGATAAACTGGTCCCTGGCGATAAACTGGTCCCTGGCGATATATTGGTCCCTGGCGATAAACTGGTTCCTGGCGATAAACTGGTTCCTGGCGATATATGTCCCTGGCGATAAACTGGTTCCTGGCGATAAACTGGTTCCTGGCGATAAACTGGTCCCTGGCGATAAACTGGTTCCTGGCGATAAACTGGTTCCTGGCGATAAACTGGTCCTGGCCATAAACTGGTCCCTGGCGATATATGTCCCTGGCGATAAACTGGTCCCTGGCGATAAACTGGTCACTGGCGATAAACTGGTTCCTGGCGATAAACTGGTCCCTGGCGATATATTGGTCCCTGGTGATAAACTGGTCCCTGGCGATAAACTGGTCCCTGGCGATATATTGGTCCCTGGCGATAAACTGGTTCCTGGCGATAAACTGGTTCCTGGCGATATATATCCCTGGCGATAAACTGGTCCCTGGCGATATATTGGTCCCTTGTGATAAACTGGTCCCTGGCGATAAACTGGTCCCTGGCGATATATTGGTCCCTGGCGATAAACTGGTCCCTGGCGATAAACTGGTCCCTGGCGATATATTGGTCCCTGGCGATAAACTGGTTCCTGGCGATAAACTGGTTCCTGGCGATATATATCCCTGGCGATAAACTGGTTCCTGGCGATATATTGGTCCCTTGTGATAAACTGGTCCCTGGCGATAAACTGGTCCTGGCCATAAACTGGTTCCTGGCGATAAACTGGTTCCTGGCGATAAACTGGTCCTGGCCATAAACTGGTCCCTGGCGATAAACTGGTCCCTGGCGATAAACTGGTTCCTGGCGATAAACTGGTCCCTGGCGATATATTGGTCCCTGGTGATAAACTGGTCCCTGGCGATAAACTGGTCCCTGGCGATATATTGGTCCCTGGCGATAAACTGGTTCCTGGCGATAAACTGGTTCCTGGCGATATATATCCCTGGCGATAAACTGGTCCCTGGCGATATATTGGTCCCTTGTGATAAACTGGTCCCTGGCGATAAACTGGTCCCTGGCGATATATTGGTCCCTGGCGATAAACTGGTCCCTGGCGATAAACTGGTCCCTGGCGATATATTGGTCCCTGGCGATAAACTGGTTCCTGGCGATAAACTGGTTCCTGGCGATATATATCCCTGGCGATAAACTGGTTCCTGGCGATATATTGGTCCCTTGTGATAAACTGGTCCCTGGCGATAAACTGGTCCTGGCCATAAACTGGTTCCTGGCGATAAACTGGTTCCTGGCGATAAACTGGTCCTGGCCATAAACTGGTCCCTGGCGATAAACTGGTCCCTGGCGATAAACTGGTTCCTGGCGATAAACTGGTCCCTGGCGATATATTGGTCCCTGGTGATAAACTGGTCCCTGGCGATAAACTGGTCCCTGGCGATATATTGGTCCGTGGCGATAAACTGGTTCCTGGCGATAAACTGGTTCCTGGCGATATATGTCCCTGGCGATAAGCTGGTCCCTGGCGATAAACTGGTCCCTGGCGATATATTGGTCCCTGGCGATAAACTGGTCCCTGGTGATAAACTGGTCCCTGGCGATAAACTGGTCCCTGGCGATATATTGGTCCCTGGCGATAAACTGGTCCCTGGTGATAAACTGGTCCCTGGCGATAAACTGGTCCCTGGCGATATATTGGTTCCTGGCGATAAGCTGGTCCCTGGCGATAAACTGGTCCCTGGCGATATATTGGTTCCTGGCGATATATTGGTCCCTGGCGATAAACTGGTTCCTGGTGATAAACTGGTTCCTGGCGATAAACTGGTTCCTGGTGATAAACTGGTTCCTGGCGATATATTGGTCCCTGGCGATAAACTGGTTCCTGGTGATAAACTGGTTCCTGGCGATAAACTGGTCCCTGGTGATAAACTGGTTCCTGGTGATAAACTGGTTCCTGGCGATATATTGGTCCCTGGTGATAAATTGGTTCCTGGTGATAAACTGGTCCCTGGCGATAAACTGGTCCCTGGCGATAAACTGGTCCCTGGCGATATATTGGTCCCTGGCGATAAACTGGTTCCTGGCGATAAACTGGTTCCTGGCGATACATGTCCCTGGCGATAAGCTGGTCCCTGGCGATATATTGGTCCCTGGCGACAAACTGGTTCCTGGCGATAAACTGGTCCCTGGCGATATATTGGTCCCTGGCGACAAACTGGTTCCTGGCGATAAACTGGTCCCTGGCGATATATGTCCCTGGCGATAAGCTGGTCCCTGGCGATAAACTGGTCCCTGGCGATATATTGGTCCCTGGTGATAAACTGGTCCCTGGTGATAAACTGGTCCCTGGCGATAAACTGGTCCCTGGCGATATATTGGTCCCTGGCGATAAACTGGTCCCTGGTGATAAACTGGTCCCTGGCGATAAACTGGTCCCTGGCGATATATTGGTTCCTGGCGATAAACTGGTCCCTGGCGATAAACTGGTCCCTGGCGATAAACTGGTCCCTGGCGATATATTGGTCCCTGGTGATAAACTGGTCCCTGGCGATAAACTGGTCCCTGGTGATAAACTGGTCCCTGGCGATAAACTGGTCCCTGGCGATATATTGGTTCCTGGCGATAAGCTGGTCCCTGGCGATAAACTGGTCCCTGGCGATATATTGGTTCCTGGCGATAAACTGGTCCCTGGCGATAAACTGGTCCCTGGCGATATATTGGTCCCTGGTGATAAACTGGTTCCTGGTGATAAACTGGTTCCTGGCGATATATTGGTCCCTGGCGATAAACTGGTTCCTGGTGATAAACTGGTTCCTGGCGATATATTGGTTCCTGGTGATAAATTGGTTCCTGGTGATAAACTAGTCCCTGGCGATAAACTGGTCCCTGGCGATAAACTGGTCCCTGGCGATAAACTGGTCCCTGGCGATATATTGGTCCCTGGCGATAAACTGGTTCCTGGCGATAAACTGGTTCCTGGCGATATATGTCCCTGGCGATAAGCTGGTCCCTGGCGATATATTGGTCCCTGGCGACAAACTGGTTCCTGGCGATAAACTGGTCCCTGGCGATATATTGGTCCCTGGCGACAAACTGGTTCCTGGCGATAAACTGGTCCCTGGCGATAAACTGGTTCCTGGCGATAAACTGGTTCCTGGCGATATATTGGTCCCTGGAGATATATTGGTCCCTGGCGACAAACTGGTTCCTGGCAATAAACTGGTTCCTGGCGATAAACTGGTCCCTGGCGATAAACTGGTCACTGGTCAAGTGATCAGTGGATGATCTCCAGTAGACTCTGCAAGTGATCAGTGGATGACCACCAATAGACTGTGCAAGTGATCAGTGGATGATCTCCAGTAGACTGTGCAAGTGATCAGTGGATGATCTCCAGTAGACTGTGCAAGTGATCAGTGGATGATCTCCAGTAGACTGTGCAAGTGATCAGTGGATGATCTCCAGTAGACTGTGCAAGTGATCAGTGGATGACCACCAGTAGACTGTGCAAGTGATCAGTGGATGATCTCCAGTAGACTGTGCAAGTGATCAGTGGATGATCTCCAGTAGACTGTGCAAGTGATCAGTGGATGATCTCCAGTAGACTGTGCAAGTGATCAGTGGATGATCTCCAGTAGACTGTGCAAGTGATCAGTGGATGATCTCCAGTAGACTGTGCAAGTGATCAGTGGATGATCTCCAGTAGACTGTGCAAGTGATCAGTGGATGATCTCCAGTAGACTGTGCAAGTGATCAGTGGATGATCTCCAGTAGACTGTGCAAGTGATCAGTGGATGACCACCAGTAGACTGTGCAAGTGATCAGTGGATGATCTCCAGTAGACTGTGCAAGTGATCAGTGGATGATCTCCAGTAGACTGTGCAAGTGATCAGTGGATGATCTCCAGTAGACTGTGCAAGTGATCAGTGGATGATCACCAGTAGACTGTGCAAGTGATCAGTGGATGATCTCCAGTAGACTCTGCAAGTGATCAGTGGATGACCACCAGTAGACTGTGCAAGTGACTAGTGGATGACCACCAGTAGACTGTGCAAGTGATCAGTGGATGACCACCAGTAGACTGTGCAAGTGATCAGTGGATGACCACCAGTAGACTGTGCAAGTGATCAGTGGATGACCACCAGTAGACTGTGCAAGTGACTAGTGGATGACCACCAGTAGACTGTGCAAGTGATCAGTGGATGACCACCAGTAGACTGTGCAAGTGAACGATGGAAGAGGGCAGGATGTTGGAGTGTGGTGAGTGTGATGAGCTATTCCCGACTCCCGCCCTCTTGACTCAGCACATGAAGATGCATGTGCAAGTTGAGCTGGCCCGGTGCTCGCTTTGCTGTAAGTACTTCCTCAACACCGCAACATCCCAGCAGTCCTCCCAAACAAATACACACTTCCTGTGTACTGGTTGTCATGGCAGCAGAGCGTATTGTGTTCAAACAATTCCCCACTCGCCAAAGGAAGGAGTGCCAGCTGTGGAGGTGCAGATCGAGATCAAAGATACACTTGTTGATGTTGAGCATGTACAGGACTGTGCTGAGTCCCGTGTACAGGGAGGTGGTCAGGATGTTGCTCACAATGATTGTAATGTACAAGCTCCCTCCGAGACTTTCCTCAAGTTTGTGTCAGAAGTGACCAGTCACGGGGAAACAAGGAACTGTAGCACTGAAGTTGAGGAGTTGGAATCTAGGGCAACAGAAGTTGAGAAGAAAATTATGAGAAGAAAATTATGAGAAGAAAATTATGAGAAGAAAATTATGAGAAGAAAATTATGAGAAGAAAATTATGAGAAGAAAATCCAAGAAATCAAAGGAAAAAACAACCTCAACATCCTCACAAGAGGAAGGAGAGTTTGCTAAGCAAACTCCTCAAGAAGAGCCTGAAGGGATTGATTTCTATCTGTGTATGGTTTGTAGGATTAAATTTGACAAATACAACAGTTTGAAGGAGCATCTACGAAGCCATGATTCCCGGCCAGCCAAACCTTATGCATGTGGACTGTGTGAATACAGCTGCAAGTTGGCCACAGATTTGAAAAGACATTTAAACAGACACACAGGAAAGATGGGCTTTGAATGTGGTCTCTGTGGGAAGTTGTTTGTCGTGTCCCAGTCTCTAAGCCGACACATGAAGATGCACAAGGGCATCAAGCGAGCGCACACATACAGGTGATATCCACTTGCCTGTAAAACCATACCAGTGTCAAGTTTGTGGGAAAGGTTTTTCTCAGTACCGACCTTTCACCAACCACAAGCGGATACACACAGGTGAGAAGCCCTATAAATGTTCCAAGTGTGGGCGCAGCTTCCGATCGAACCAGACATACTCCTACCACATCAACAACCATGACAGGTTGAAGAACAACCACAGGCAACTGGAACCGAGTGCACTGAAGATTATTCTTGAGAACGTGGACAAGAAGAAATGTAAGTTTTGCTGGAGAACATTTAAGGTCCCAACGATCTCACACAGCACTGTGCTGAGCTCCACACAGGTGAGATGCCTTTTGTGTGTGAGGTGTAAACACATAAAACAGTTATGATAGCAAATATTTATCAAATAGATACTTTTGTTGCTTGAATTCGTTATTCAAAGTGTGTAAGCTTCCTAAGTGTTCTAGGTATTTCGAGATAAGAATGAAGTTTTATACCTACCAGTTGTATGTACTTCATATTCATTTTTAGTTAAAAAGTCCAACATTTGGTTGTAGTTGTACTTGTACAATAGATTACGTTTCATAATATCAAATTTTACCTATCCTTTTAGCCGTTTCATTGAATCTTAATACTGTCAAACCGTCACTAATTACCTAATACAGGCGATATAAATTGGATCTTAACCTTTAACTAATTAGGACTAAAAGGCTGTTCACAGCAGTAGAAAGAAGCTATATAAATGCAGGGGTAACCAGTTAATTAGTTTCTTGTATAAGCTGATCATAGGCAGATGGGATTTGATAACCTTTATTCCTATTGACGCTTAATCCATCCAAATATTGTTGTTTACATACATTTTTTGTAAAGCATGTACAATGTATATTTATTGTAAATGGCCCAATGTGATATGGAGGTAATAAGCTAAAAACTAATGAATATCATACTGAACTATGTATTGTGCCAATTTAAGTGCCTCGTTTTTGTTTTTGTGTTACAATGTCCTTAGTATTATTGTGAAAGAGAAGATATTTTCAGTAAAGGTGAGCAATGCACTTATAGTTTCATAACTATATGAACTTTATGAACTATATGATGTTTGGAAGATGAAAATATAGATGTCCAATCAACGAGTGTCTCACTGTACAGCCCGAACCAGCTATCTTATTCTAAAACGCCGACAAATGTGTAAAGTTTGTAAAGTTTATAGAGACGGCACCGAGGACTATGAGATCAATAAAAAACAGAATGGTTCATGTTGCGTTCGAATCCATGACCCTTTGTGGCACAGGACGCCAGCACGTGTATGGATCGTATGGATCATACTGTACATGTTCAATCACTGCATCAAGGTCCATTAAATGCTAAGATAACTCGTTGAGTTTAGCCTATATTGCTGACTCAACTTGTTCGAAACAAAACAATTTCATATTGCGTTTCTATTATACAACAAGACAGAGAATGTATATATATGATGAAACACATTTTCACAACTCATTAGGTTGATGGATAACCTAACAAGAGGCTGGATTATCAATTACCTGAATGTCCATCTGACCTCTCAGCAATTGTAGAACACTTCTTCAGGAAGGCCTTAAATGAAATTTCTTGCTGTTTATAAAATGATAATGATAAAGTAAATCTTATGTTGACCTCTTGTCGTTTTCTCACAGTCCAAAACTGATTTCAAAAAGTATGTCGTGAACTATTGCGCAATGCTTTAAGCATCTGTACATCGATATATGACAAAATATATTATTTAAAGAGAATAACTGTCGCACCGTAAGTTCCTGAATCTTCTGTTGCAATGTCTGAGTGTGAACCTTCAGATCCGAGAATTCCTGTTCCAGTTTATGAATGTAATCTGTCGTGTTATCTGCATTAATTTCAGTATGAAAAAAATATTGTAAGGAAATGAGCCTTATTATTTCATATTTATAGTAAAACTATAAGGTCGATGTTAAACTCCTCTTCAGGTACCTATGTTAGAAAACTGTATTTTTTTCCTGATCAGTCACATCCAAAGTGAACAAATTTATACACATGTTATACACATTTTTGATTTAAGTGCACAAGTTTTGAACACATTAATATTGTCTTTGTGCATTTTGGCTTGTAAAAAACTCAGTTAAAATTTCAATAGTTACTGTTGCAACTTCTGTTTCGATTGCTGAAAAAAAGATTAATATCTCCCGATTGAAAGTTGTGTTTTAGAACAAAGCAGTTCGAAATGAGTCTTAAACATGTCTAACCTGTTTCTATAAGATGAGGTAAGGTTTTTATTCATCAAATTAATTTACATTCATTCAAACCCTGTTAATTGAAAAGGGATTTGACACATGCTTGCAATATTCTGAATGGGAAGATATGCATACTTTAGAAACGTACATAAGAAGTTTTAGGAGTAGCTGATATAAAGTTCACTTATAGAACGGTGTATCATACTCCCTCAGTGCCTCCATTGATTGTGTGTAGTTAAATACATTTGATTTATGCACTGTTGATGAAGTGGCAGGATTCGACTTGAGGTTTTATAGCTTGCCGGTTGATGATGTTGCAGGGTTCGACTTGAGGTTTTATAGCTTACCAGTTGATGAAGTTGCAGGATTCGACTTGAGGTTTTATTACCAGTTGATGAAGTTGCAAGGTTCGACTTGAGGTTTTATAGCTTACCAGTTGATGATGTTGCAGGATTCGACTTGAGGTTTTATTACCAGTTGATGATGTTGCAGGATTCGACTTGAGGTTTTATTACCAGTTGATGAAGTTGCAGGGTTCGACTTGAGGTTTTATAGCCTACCAGTTGATGAAGTTGCAGGATTCGACTTGAGGTTTTATTACCAGTTGATGATGTTGCAGGATTCGACTTGAGGTTTTATTACCAGTTGATGAAGTTGCAGGATTCGACTTGAGGTTTTATAGCTTATCAGTTGGCAAGCCTCGGATATTTGATACTTGTGTTGATATATTTGATATCAAAAGACACTTGGGTGAGATTCCTATATAACAGCTTAACTTGTACTCCTCGAACCGTTTATCAACCACTGAAAACATATAAATTCACTTAAATTGAAGAATGAACTAGATTCCTAAGCCTTTTAAAAAAATATTGTTACTTTAATGGATAAAATTGCCAAATCAAAATATAAATTGCTTTATTTATCCCTTTAGGTGAGGTGCGTTGGTGACCAATGACACATGGTGCACGACCAAAACTATAATTTTAAGTTTTTAAACAGCTGTAATAAATTTCGATGAAGTTGCTTTAGGCAGTTGTTGTAAAGCGCTAATAGACAAGGAAAGTTTTCTTCAAACTTGGTTTGATTGAATTGCAGGCTTGGTTATCTTAAATGCACTTTTTGGAATGTAACTTCTGATAAAGTGTAAATATTTTTAAATTGTCAAACCAGTACAAACTCAAAGTATTTCATACAAAACTTCCCAAATCACATCATACGATAGCGCTGTCCTTCCGTTTCGTTCTTTTTTTTTATCACACATTTGCCAAATGCAATATTGTGGAAACGAGATTAATGGGGACATCCAAGTTTATTATAGGATATCTAACGAGCTTCCCCTTTCATATCAAGTTTATGTCCCTATTGAAATAATTTTGCTTTGTCACGAGTCTGTGTTTCGGGGCCGTTAAGTGGCTAGTTAGCTGTTTGTCTGCAAGTGAGCTGTGACGCAATTTGACCCCTCCGCAAGAAATAGTCACATGATCTAGTAGACCAACCAGCAGGCTACATGTCACAGATGCGTGCGCACATTATCGCGGGAAAACACTACCTTATACCCCCATTTCACTGAGCTACGACTTTGAAAAGTGTTCAAGACTCTTCCCGACTATTCCCGATTTTTCCACTACGACTTTGTTGGCATGAGTCGGGATTTCAAATTATGAAATTTGATATTTCTACGAGTTATTAACGACACTCTTAAGAGTTACCTACGACATACACGACTGACATACGACACAATGAAGAGGAACTCCCGACAGACCTACGAGGCACCCCCGACAATAAACTGACGAACTTACGACTCATCCAAACTCAGATACGACTCATTACGACTGAGACCGACTCGTTCACGACTCACTGCCGAGTCTTTCACGACACCAAGTCATCACCACGACTCTGACAAAGACTCATTTCCGACTCTCTAACGACTCACTGTCGACCAACTCACGACCTGAACGACTTATTTACGACTCGTTCACGACAATGAAGACTCCTCACGACACAGAAACGTCTCACGTGCGAGTCACAGACGATCCACGTACGATAAAATCGGCAATTTTAGACCGGAATCGGGCATATAAAAGGCCAACAACCGCCGACTTTTTTGTTATAATTAGTCGGGAACGGGTCGTCACTGATCGTCTTTGAGTATTGGTTAGTCGTACAAGTGTTTGCACTAGTTGGAAGTGAGTCGGCATGTAAATTAGGGAAAGAACCATTCCCGACTCACACCCGAAACCACGTTTCAATCCAACTATGTACGACTTATTCACGATTCAATATGATTCCATAGGACTCAATAAGACTCAGATACGAGCAACATACGACTCAATACGACGTCAATGGAATTTCTGGAATTTCCGGTTGAAAAGTACGAACCTCGCCGGACTTAAAAAGTCGGGAGTGGGTTTTTTAACATGTTCAAAAACCCACTTCCGACAAAATTTGACCTCCCGACTCTCCCAGACTCATACAAACCCATACAGACTCAACTACGCTCAGAGGCGACTAAAGAGGACTCAGAGACGCTTAATTACGAGTCAATGACGACATCTGGCTTAATTTCAGTCGGCAACGGCTCGTAGCTCAGTGAAATGGGGTCATTAGACAATCACACATGTGGAAGCTACCAACTGGAATATGCTAAATTGCTTGTGTTAGGCTACATATCAAGGGTTTTCCAATGTAAATCAGGGTTAAACTTGGTAGTCAGGGTCTATAAAGAACGACAACTGATATCTTCAGCTTTTAAATGAGGAGTAAGTTTATTCCCTGCCCTAAAACTGAAATGCGATCCTGAAGAATGCTAATTCTCTTGCAGACCACACTAATCTGGCAACGTAATCTACCAGGCAATGACAGTAGCCCAATATATTTGTACAAGAGAACAAAAATGGTTCCATACACAATAATCTTGAAACAAAACCATTTCCATTCTCAAAACTGAAATCATCACCGTTTCGCATATCTGGTGTGGCCATGTTTCCAATTATTGTTAAATAATTACTTGCATGATATATAAAATATCACCATTTTATTTGTGAACTTGTTAAAATACACCATATATTTTCACACAAACTTCATAAAATCCAAAGTATGGGATATTTTTCAAAACCAAATAAGCATTCATAAAAGAATGAGATTTTCATATCATTCTAAATGCTATTCATCACTTTGGTAATGGCATATAACTTGAACAAAACATATTATTCCAAATACATAAAATAAATCACATTTAGAAGAAATTTACTGATACCGATTTTATGAGTGAAAAAAAGAATAATTAGTAAACCATATCTTTTCTATTTTTAGTTATGAAATATGATGACTCTAAAATATTTTAATTTCAGATAATATTTACTTTAAATTATCAGTTAAATAGTCTATGTCAGACTTGTGTCGACTTTCTGTGTCACTGTAGAACATACACATTGAAAAACTGGGCTGTATTTCCTGAATAAAAGATGTTCAGGAAAGGAAGCGGTATCTAGGTCACGACTTCTGTGGGGGCGTGGCTACATGCTCTGTGTGGGTCAAGTTAACCTGTCATGTGACTGGCGGCCATTACACCAAGCTAGTACAGCGAGGTCTGTGAAGCTGGTCTTCTCTTCGGCTGCATGTGAGTTATTTAATGTCATGGAGCATATTAAGTACGTACATTAATAAGCCTGACACAGCTACCTACTGTTTGAGTATACAAACTTTCAATAAGGTTTCTTGGGTTATGTGGAGGTCATTATACCCGTGTCGGGTAGGGATCGCATATCTCTCGTTATTGCCTGGTGGGATAAGGGTTTTATACGTGTGCGATAGGATTAGGATTTTGCACGTTTTTGTAGGATAGGGATGTTATACATGTCTTATAGTTAGGATTTTTAACGTTTCTGGTAGGATAAGGGTTGTATTACATGCGTAATAAGATAAAGATTAAAGCGTGTGAAGTGAGCGATTGTGTTACAGTGTTCAAATCATAGGACACGAAACATTTGCCTACAAGTCGTCCGCGTGTATTCAGCAGTATTTGCCTTCTCCTTTTGCTGTTATTGATTTGGTGACTTTCATCAAATAATTTTCGTATGACTGGTTTTCTTTTGACTTCTTTGAGTCATTTTAGAAATTCTTGATACATGGTATGCGACGTTTCTTGTGTCCTTCCCAAGCAGAAGTGTGTTCTCTTATCATGGTTTTCTAGTATCTAATATCATACATGTAAGCTTTTAGAAACTGTTAGTCTCTCCAAATAAATCTCAAGAGTTTATGTTGTGACATATTTTAAATTTTAAGAAATAATTACGCCACAATTTGTTTAGTGTTGACAAGCTTCTATAAAATAATTATCACCAAGCATATATAAAACAAATATACTGAAAGGCAAAAGAAACGTCGCCTTTCAAAAGTGATTCGAGACATGTTGCACATAATTGTAAAACTGATATTTGTATCAAAAATCAATTTTGAAACATCCATTTTTCTGAAAATAACAAATTGAAAAATGATCTTTGATGCTAATTTTTAAAATCCGTTTTAATTCATCATGGTTATGATGGTACACGGTTTTCAGTGATTGTGATGAAAACCAAGGTGCGTGTGCATTTCTTATCAAACTCTACAGTTATATACCGCCCAAAATGAGCATCTCATCCAACTCATTTTTGTACACGGGAGGTCGGTGAAAAACAAATTGTCTGACAAAAGATAGCATCAACCTAAGTCTTGGAAGACCGTTGTGGCCTGTTAGGCATCTTTGAATGCCATCAAACATGTTGATGGTCGTGTAAGAACATCATTACGATCTCTGTATCATTAGAGGCACCAGGCCGCTAAAACAAAACAACTGGGTTACAACGTAAACAGAAAAACGTATTTTTTTTAGTCATTCAATGTCATTTTCGCTTTTAAAATGTTGTGAAATCGGCTTCACAAGTCGCTGTGACACTTACGAAACTGATTGTTGTTATTGATTCAGATTGTTAATGCTTGCAAAAAAAAAGCACTTTTCTGCTTTTTTAACATTCTTCCATTGTCCATTGTTAAAAATCACTATAAACAATCTCAAAGTATGGGAATGGGTATTATTGGCTGTAAAGAATTGTGCTTTACTCATGACTACAAAATTTGAATAAAATCCTACATCTGGTTTAAATGACGTATAAAATTCAAGGTCATCAGAACTGAGTCATAAGAGCGACGTTTCTTTTGCCTTTCAGTATATTAAGTTAGTTGGCCCATATGTTGTATAGTCGCATGATCTTAGGCACATGGTATTATATTCATCTGATTTATCACTTATATTTAAAGAGACACTCTGTAATCTTCATGACACAATTGTTAAGTCGAAGTAAACCTTGACTTAATATTATCCGTTTCACTCCTATACTGAGTCTAAAAAGGTCTAGTAGAGACGTCAGCCGACCTTTCTGCGACCTATGACCCTCCACTATTGTGGGCTGACGGGACCCTCTTCTAGACCTTTTTAGACTCAGGAGTGAAACGGATACTAGGTCTAGGTTTACTTAGACCGACATTTGTTTGGCTTTTTGAAACCTCAAAATGTTAAATATGTTTAAATAGATTTTAAACATCTCAATGACTCATCTCGAAAAGACGTAAAAGTCCTATTTTGCGTGGAGAATTTAATGACGTCTTATATAAGCTAAAAGTCATTATTTTAAAGAAAATTAAATCCAAAATAGGCAACTCCTAACCATTACATGGGATGCATTAGATACGTCATCAAATTTGACCCCAACATTTTTGGAGTGCCTGTTTAACGTGAAGTGTACGAACATAAGCTAACACTCCAGCAGTGAAGCATGTAACCCAGTTTTACCCGAGCAATACTCTATACATAGGTACTGCGGGTAAGTAAGTATCACATTACAGTCAGATAAGGCCTATCTTCAGTGTAGTAAAACTGAGAAACGAAGTAGCCGGATAGCCGGACTGGTAACTAAGTAGACTTGTAGATCGGATGAAAACATACCTGTCTGGATTTCAACAATGGAGACATTTATTTATACATTTACAAACTTTACATTAATCTAAATGTTATGATTTATAGGGGCATGTACAAAATTAAGATGCTCTAGGTGAATAGTATTGTTTTTGGTTGATATTGAAATGAATAAGACTACATTATAGTGAACTGGAGTGATATATAGTCCATCAGTGAACAGAGTACAGGCAGCAACATACATTACCTTGATCTTCATATTATTGTTGGAGTTAAATTTTAGTTGATAATTACATTAATTATTGCACTAACAGTTTGATTATCGTATGTCATGCACTTATGGAAGTTATGTTGGCAAAAAACTAGGACGATCCGCTCTTTTGATCCGGTTATATTAATGTTTTCGTTTTCCTTTTTATGAAACAAGTTGAATGTGTGTCTTTTTATAGTTCACTACATTAGCCATAATATCACAAAATCCATATGGTGATCAGCGAAATTAATCATACACATATCTTGAAGGGATTACTTTAAAATAAAATGTTTCCCTAATAAGGGAAACTGAGGTGGTAGTATTTGAGTAATGGGGTGTTGAGGTGTGAGCTCCGAGGGAAAATAGCAAAGAGGAAACAATTTGTTTTGTAGTTGCATGTATGTTTAGTCTTTTGTAACAGTGTACAGGACACGAGGTCTAGGGTAATAAATGTAGGACTTGGGGACAATGAGAAGTAATACATATGGGTAGAGATAACTGAACTTAGGGTGAATGTAATATAGGAAGTACAAAGTATTCGACTATTTGGGTGAAGAAGTACTACCCTTGGGTAGATAAAGTAAAGGAAGAACAAAGTATTCAGCTATTTGGGTGAAGAAGTACTACGCTTGGGGTTAATAAAGTATAGAAATACAAGATTTAGATGTTTGAGTGGAGAAGTATTTGGGTTAAATGAAGCATGTGAAGAACAAAGTATTGGGGTATTTGGGTAGGTAAGAACTTAACCAGTGTTAAATGAAGTATTGGAAGTACACAGAATTTAGGTATTTTTGTAGGTAAATCTTAACTAGTGGTGATAAAGTATGGGAAGTACAAAGTATTTGGGTATTTGGATAGGTAAGAACATAACCAGTGTTAAATGAAGTATTGGAAGTACAAAGTATTTGGGTATTTGGGTAGGTGAGAACTTAACTAGTGGTGATAAAGTATGGGAAGTACAAATTTTTGGGTTATTTGATAAAGAAGTACTGAGCTTTTGTTGAATGAAGTTTAGCAAGTACTAGTATTGGCGTATGTTGGAGGAGAATTAAGTATATGAATATGGGGTGAATGAAGTATATGATTTACAATGTGTTTTAGTATATAGTATCTGGTAATGCATGCGGGTGTATTGTGCTATAAATGGGTAAAAGTGTGTTAAGGTTATGGGGTTGAAGAGATTTAAGTCGTGGATGAATGGAGTGAAGGAATCTGCTAGCTAGAGTATGTTACTAAGTGTAGGAGTAAGGAGTTTGCAAATAGCAACAATTTATTGGGGTAATTAAGTGGTAAATTATTGGTTTCGGTTAAATAAATATAACATATAGAGCATAAATATTTTTTGAATATTTTCCAATGATGATTTATGATACTGCATCCCAAAATCTTTAAACGAATTGACGTGTCTAAAAATAATTGAAGTCGAAAGGTTAATAGCGTAATGCATTGTGGGATCGTGTTGTATTTGTACGTTCACTCAATTGCCGAGAACAGTCATTGAGACTCTCGAGTGTCACAGGTTGCAGGGACAGAGAAAATTGAACAACACAAACAGATTACTAATTTGATATTTGTTACATCAATGTGGTTAATTGACCCTATAATCGAGGTTACCATCTAATGGCAAAACCATTTCAGGTTTCATGATCAGTGCCTAAATTTTGTCCTAATTCCTGATAAATGATATGTAGGTCTTAGACTTTACCTAACACTTCAAAGTCATGGTGTGCATGGTATCAGCTCAACGAATCAATTTGAAACATGAGAACTTTAAAAAATGAAAAAAAACCCAAACTTTTTCCTTTGATATTAATTATTTCACTCGGTGTAACTGTAAGGACATCCAAATCCAACAATTGCTAGTGTAATTTCTCTTGTTGTTTATCATTTTAACAAGATCCAAGGCTCGGATGTCTAAAAGGTTTAGAAAACTGTACTAAAAAAAAGAAAAATTGTCTTCATGGTGGTTTAGTAAAGCAAGTTGATTATCATTGTAGATAGCCCTTGTATATCATTGTTGTAAATTATACCTATGCAGATAGCAGTCATGGTTTATTTACGATTTGTGTGATTTTATGTTTATTTCCAAAAGTTTATTTATGTTTCATATCAAATGTGTCAATGGAAGGTATTAACCAGATTTCTAAATGTAATGCCTGTAAAAAAGTATGATTACTTATTTGACATTTCTTTGCGACTTTGTCATAAACCCAGCTGCAAAAATAGGATTTTGTGTAGCGTGCGCTCATTCATAAACAAATACCCCTGGTGGCATTTGCGACTAATTAGAGGTTCTACCTATGTTGCCATAACATATTTAATAATATTGGGATTATTAGAGTAATGAATTCGGATGAATGAAACGTATACTGTATTCGACGTAATAAGCGCAATGGGGGGTTACAACATTGGAAAAAGGGAGCGCTTATTAAAATGTCTTAATAATTCAGTCAAACGATAAAATTGTTATGCATATTCTCGATCTACATATTGTTTAACGAAAAGTTACAAATCCAATGACCATGATTAAAGAGAAGGACCGAAATCAAGTCGCCTAACCATTTTTATGTAAAATTTCATAGTTTTGTCATGTAAGGTAAGCCTGCAGAGGGGGCGCTCAATGTTTTTTAGTTAAAAACACTGTTAGGGGTCCCTTATAGCGACTGGGCGCTTATTACGTCAAATACGGTAGGTTACAACATGTCAGGATAAAACGTGTACTTATGAATGGGTTAACAGTATATTTGGGTGCAGGGATAGTGAGCTTAGAGTGAATGAAGTAAAAGGAATAAAAGTACATTTGGATGCAGGGATAATTAGTTTAGAGTGAATGAAGCGAACAGCTTAACAGTATATTTGGATGTAAGCCACGTTACTGAGCTTAGAGTGAATGAAGCGAAAGGATTAACAGTATATTTGGATGTAAGGTAGTGAGCTTAGAGTGAATGAAGCGAAAGGGTTAACAGTACATTTGGATGTAGAGATAGTAAAGTTAGAGTGAATGAAGCGAAAAGATTAACAGTATATTTGGATGTAAGCCACGTTACTGAGCTTAGGGTAAATGAAGCGAAAAGATTAACAGTATATTTGGATGTAAGCCACGTTACTGAGCTTAGAGTGAATGAAGCGAAAGGGTTAACAGTACATTTGGATGTAAGGTAGTGAGCTTAGAGTGAATGAAGCGAAAGGGTTAACAGTACATTTGGATGTAGGGATAGTGAGCATAGAGTGTATGAAGCGAAAGTATCAACAGTATATTTGGATGCAGGGATAGTGAGTTTAGAGTGAATGAAGCGTGAGGATTAACAGTATATTTGGATGTAAGCCACATTACTGAGCTTAGGGTGAATGAAACGAAAGGGTTAACAGTACATTTGGATGTAAGGTAGTGAGCTTAGAGTGAATGAAGCGAAAGGGTTAACAGTACATTTGGATGTACGGATAGTGAGCTTAGGTTGTATGAAGCGAAAGGGTTAACAGTGCATTTGGATGTCGGTTAGAATGAATGAGACATGGGAATTACAGTGTGTTGGAGTGATGAGTTAATGGTGAAAGGAACGGAGGGTCAACATCATGTTATGACAATTAAGGGATTATAACTCAGCCTATTGGTAATGTTTTTTTAAGAACAGCGCCCTTGTTTCATTAGTCGCTGATGTGTTGAACGTTTGTGTGTTTATGATGTTACGTTTGCCGTATGCTTAATATCAGTGACTGATAAGAATGTCCTTTGTCAAATGAGTGGACTACAACACTCAATTAACATTGTGTTCAATCTTTCCGAAAATGTATCAGACATAACTCAGTCTCTCATTTAGCGGTTTTCTGTTATAATTTTTAGCTCATCTGGCCTGTAAGGCCCGTTGGGCTTATGGCATGGCATGGTGTCCGGCGTCTGTCCGTCCGTAAACTTTGTGAAATTTCGACTTCTTCTCAAGAACCATAAGGCCTAGAAAGCTGAAACTTTGTGTACAGACTCCTTGGCTAGTGGGGATTATAAATTGTAGCTTTGGTGGCCCTATGACCCCTAATAAGGGCCACAGGGGCCACACCCTAAAAATCTATTTTCATCTTCTTCAGAACCATAAGGCCTAGAAAGCTGAAAGTTTGTGTAGAGACTCTTTGGCTAGTGAGGATTATAAATTGTAGCTTTGGTGGCCCTGTGACCCCTAATAAGGTCCACAGGGGCCACAACCAAAAAAATTATTTTCATCTTCTTCTCCAAAGCCATGAGGCCTAGAAAGCTGAAACTTTGTGTACAGTCTCCTTGGCTAATGAGGATTATAAATTGTAGCTTTGTTGGCCCTGTTACCCCTTATAAGGGCCACAGGGGCCACACCCTATAAACCTATTTTCATCTTCTGCTTAAGAACCATAAGGCCTAGAAAGCTGAAACTTTGTTTACAGACTCCTTGGCTAGTGAGGATTATAAATTGTAGCTTTGGTGGCCCTGTGACCCCTAATAAGGTCCACAGGGGCCACACCCTAAAAACCTATTTTCACCTTCTTCTCCAAAAGCATAAGGCCTAGAAAGCTGAGATTTTGTATACAGACTCCTTGACTAGTGAGGATTATGAATTGTAGCTTTTGTGACCCTGTTGCCCCTTATAAAGGCAACAGGAACGTCTTTCAAATCTATTTTCATCTTCTTCTCCAGAAATTTAAAGCCTAGAAAACTGAAACGTGTCGCCTATATACTTAATTTTAATGATTGGTGACCCTGTGGCCTCTACAAAAGGGGAATCTTATTGCCACACTCTACAGCATAATTGATAATGAAGCCTGATGAGCTACAGAGCCAATGGCTCTACTTTTTATCAATATTTTATTAAAGATTCATTCGTAAACTTTAATCATATAATATTTCATTTTGTTTTTTTCCTTATCAGAGTTCATCTAGCTGAATCATGAGTATAGTTTATAGGAGATCAGGAAACAATGAACTCCAGGAGAGGATTGAGGGGATCGACAGGGACCCTGCTCAAACCACAGCCGTTTATAGATCAGGATACAATGAACCTGAGCAGAGAACCGCGGGGTATGTATGGTATAAACTGATTCATGAGATCGTTTTAACGTCTTTTTTTCTAATAAGAGACCTCCACATTTTTCAAGTTTGAAAATTTATACATGTCATTGGGTATCGCAAACCGATCAAAGATCATTGCTTCCACGTTCAAACGGTTGTTCTATAATATTTCAAGATCATTCATTGTTGTAACCGAATAACTAAAATGTTAAGAAATCAAGTGTTATGAATGTAATTGTGATATGATATGATATGATATGATAAAAACTTGTCAATTGTAGAATTCCAAATTCATTATATCATTATTTCTCTTTACTCATCATATTGACATTAGCTGAAACTATAGACTTCATGTATCAGTAAACTAATAATATTATATTTAATATTTAACTAATATCATTCAAAAGAACAAACTTGTACACCTCGATACAAAGGTGAAAGAGGTGAGGATACTGCTACTCATGACAGTTTAGTTAATATATTTTCCGAGCAACACTTTTTTTACTCACTCACCATGACGTCCTCTCCTATAACTGTGCTTTGTAATTCATTGAGACGTATGTGACATATTTTGGCTGACAACATTTATGATCATGGGTATATTACAAACCATCATACGTTTGCCCACAAACTGGCGACTGAGGTCTTATCGTATTTTTTCCCTCAGAACCACAGCAGGTATTTCTATAAACATGACGGGTGCAGCTGGTGGAGGAACCGTGGACACTGTACACATGGCTGGAATCAATATAAACGTTAACAAAACGATTGGTAAGTCCTTCTTAGTAAAAGGGTCAGCTGAGCACATCAAATAAAGATCATTCAAAAAACCTTAGGGAAAACTTTTAACTTTCTATAGTGACTTATACTCAGCAACAATAGTTTTTGTGACACATATCTATATTCATAACCACATAGTTTTGAGTAGGTACATGAGAACTGTAAACGGTTCATGACACTCCGAACAAAATAGAAATACAAATATTTGAAAAGTTGATGTATGTGTAAGAGTTAAGGTAATCAAACTTGAGCACTGGATAGAACTTCTCGTTACTAATAAAGACTCATATACAGGGTTGTCCCTTCACAAGACATAAACACGTTCTGGATAAAACTGAAAGACGGTTAAGATTAAAGTGACACAGAGTATCTTTCTTAAACTTTTATTTGGTTTTGATAAGCTATAACATATCTAATATGCTGATTGAATTTCATATCTCATCACTGGACTTGCAAATATATTCATTTATGCATAATATCTCTAAAATGCTTGATTTTATGGAAAAAATAAAGAAAAAATCTCAAATACGTTTATTATACGAAATTATGCATCCAATTAATCTATTTATTAGTTCGATACCTAATAAACACTATCGAATCCTGTCAGTTATGACAAGCTTTCAAAATTACGTTTGGCGAATTTGCGCGCGCCACTCAAGCCACATTGCCCGGTTTACGATCAAAATCCCAACTTTGAATTGCCGTATTTTCGCTCTAATGTACTGATTGACCTTTAACTTGTTATTTTCAGTAACAGTTAGTGGTTCCCGATGTAATAACATCGAATTCAAAATTTTACATATGTGATCCTATCAACATACTCTGTGTCCCTTTAATTCTGTCTGTAACGGCACACCAGAAGATCTTTATTGAATCTTGAACACTCAGGACTGGTTACTTCCATGCGACGGAGGTGTTTTATGTGTATCAACTCACTTGGGGGTCATATCTATCACATGAATAAGAATATATCAATTCTCTTGAGCAGTCAGATCGACGTTTACTCTTTGAAATGATCATGAGTAAGCCAAATGCCTGTTTTATGAAACCCGAGTTTTTGCATCAATTCGTCTTGATGGCGTTTAAAAAACCTTTGTTGCTGAACATATCCACAAAGAACTTATTTAAGCACCCCCATTTTTCAAACAATACAAATTTTCAGGCAAACAATTACAGGTTTTCGATAGAACGATCACCTTGCAGTGTTGAAACGAAAACTTCTCTCGATTTATGATTCGCTGCTTCTGGATAATTGATTTTACAACGGTTGGTATTTTGGAGTCAACATCCAAGTTACTTTAGAATTGAAAATAAAATAAATATTTTGTGCTGCAGTGTAATAATTATCATTTTAATGACTTAATTGATTACTTTTTAGTAAATAACCTCATAGCTAAAGTTAGTCGTTTAAAGCAGTAACTCAAAGTTCTCAAATTTACTCACAGACTTTTAGATTGTAGGGTAATCAGACACGTTCTGGATAAAACTGAAAGACTGTTTGGACCAATTCTGTTTGTAACGTGACACCCAACTCCAATCTGATCTTTATGAATCTTGAACACTCTCACATAGTACACGACTGGTTACTTTCATGCGCGGAGGTGTGCTATGCAGATCAACTTACTTGGTGATCATATCTTTTAAATGAATAAGAATGTATAAATTATTTCTTAAGCAGTAAGATCGGCGTTGTTTAAAACAAGTTTTATGGTATTGTGATCGTCGGTTTTATGTATAATGATGCTGATTATATAAGGGATTTATTAATCTCCTTCCTAATCATAAACCATATATCCTATAATGGGTCTCGTTTAGGAAAGAAAGAAACAGAGAAGAAAAAATAATTTATTCCGTTGTCACACATCTGTACAAACAATAATATGCTCATAAATGCGCCAACGTATTCATTAAAAAGACGTATAAATATGCATAAAATGTTTTTCAGATGTCTGAGCATTAGACCAATTAAAGCCCCATTGTCACTCCGTAGAACAATCTTGCGTCGAAAGTTTGATATCATATTTCATGTTTTAATCAACAATACAATACTTATTACGATGTCAAAAGTACAATACCCCCGCAAAAGTGCCATATGATAGATTTAAACTAACACGCTTTCGATGACATCATCGTTATGTACATGTATGTAGGTTTCACACTGCGTCTCAGTTACCGCTACTGCGTCCGATGGGTATAAATTTGGCTGGCAACTAGTGCCATAGTGGATAAAAATAAAATAAAATCCAGTCGTGCTCGACGCGTACGGTATTCAAACGTAAATTTAGGAACCCGAAATTGTGAGATGGCCACACTTGAATAGCCTTCACGTCGACACGCCGGAGCTTAAAGAGACACAGAGTACATTGTATGTTGATAGGATCACATATGACAAATTTTGAAATCGGTGTTATTACATCGGAAACCACTAACTGTTACTGAAAATAACAAGTTAAAGGTCAATCAGTACATTAGAGCGAAAATACGGCCATTAAAAGTCGGGATTTTGATCGAAAACCGGACAATGTTGCTCGAGTGGCGCGCGCAAATTCGCCAAACGTAATTTTGAAACCTTGTAATAAGCTGACAGGAAGATATATTCGATTCGATAGTGTTTATTAGGTATTGTAACTAATAGGTAGATTAATTGGATGCATATTTTCGAATATTAAACGTATTTGAGATTTTGCCATAAAATCAAGCATTTTAGAGAAATTATGCATATATGGATATATTTGCACGTCCAATGATGAGATATGAACTTCAATCAGCATATTAGATATTTTGTAGCTTATCAAAACCAAATAAAATTTTAAGAAAGATACTCTGTGTCACTTTAAGTTTTGGCCATTTCAGTGAACTAATGCTAAAAATACCACGAATGCAGAAAAATGCTTTTTAAAATATTGGAGTTTAATTTGGGTCTTACATTATAAACTACTTAAAAGTACATATAAAACATGATAGAATATGATAAATTTGAGCAATATTTCGGGTGCCGGTGTAACAGGCTCAAAAGACTCTACCGCCTCAAATAACTCTAGAGTCAAATGGGCCTAGCCCCAAAAGACTCTAGAGTCATGTGGGCCCAAGGACACGCCCAGTCTCAAATGACTCTATCCAGGCTCAAATGACTCTAACAAATAATCAATCTGTGAAATCAAATTCTCACATGAGTCCAAGGAAACGCTCAGTCTCAAATGACTCTATCCAGGCTCAAATGACTCTACCAAAGTAATCTGTGAAATTGAATTGTCTCAATGTTTATTTTAAACCATTGATAAGTCTAAATGTTTTCATGCACTGGATTAACATCCGCCCCAAATTATTAAATATCATACTTTTAATATGCGTTTCGAGAAGAGAATACTTTCATGTTAATTATTCATTGTAATGAAAACTGCGTATTATCTAAATGACAGCTTCAATTTTGTTTTCATGTTGCAACATTTATTACTTGACGTCACTGATGAGTTTAAACTATAGTTCTTGACTGAAATTGTAACAATATTTACACATATCATCACTATGAAGCGTTGAATCCGTATGTTGTCGTTTGCGACTATACTTTTACTTTTTTGAGGATACTAAGCAATTTTATGAGAGCATATTTGGTGAATGGTTATATCATTTAAATCAGTTTTTATATCCATGGCTTATGTATTTATTATTGATGCGGTTTTTAGCTCACCTTTACAAAGTAAATGTGAGCTTATGTCGTGGCGCTTCGTCCGTCGTCCGTCTGTCCGTCCGTCTGTCCGTCTGTCCGTCCGTCCGTCTGTCCGTCCGTAAACTTTCAGGAAAAAGACTACTCCTCCTAAACGAATCCAGATATCATTCTGAAATTGTAGTATGTTATACCCATGGTGATTCCTCACAGAAAGGTAGACGTTTCAGTTTTGAGAATCCAAGATGGCCGCCATGGCAGCCATATTGAATTTTCAATTGGATTTCAGGAAAAAGACTACTTCTCCTAAACGAATGCAGATATCATTCTGAAATTGTAGTATGTTATACCCATGGTGATTCCTCACAGAAAGGTAGACGTTTCAGTTTTGAGAATCCAAGATGGCCGCCATGGCAGCCATATTGAATTTTCAATTAGATTTCAGGAAAAAGACTACTCCTCCTAAACGAATCCAGATATCATTCTGAAATTGTAGTATGTTATACCCATGGTGATTCCTCACAGAAAGGTAGACGTTTCAGTTTTGAGAATATAAGATGGCCGCCATGGCAGCCATATTGAATTTTCAATTAAATTTTACGAAAAAGACTACTCCTCCTAAACGAATGCAGATATCATTCGGAAATTGTAGTATGTTATACCCATGGTGATTCCTCACAGAAAGGTAGACGTTTCAGTTTTGAGAATCCAAGATGGCCGCCATGGCAGCCATATTAAATTTTCAATTAGATTTCATGAAAAGACTACTCTTTCTAAACCAATCTAGATATCATTCTGAAATTGTAGTATGTTATACCTATGGTGATTCCTCACAGAAAGGTAGACGTTTCAGTTTTGAGAATCCAAGATGGCCGCCATGGCAGCCATATTGAATTTTCAATTAGATTTCATGAAAATGACTACTTCTCCTAAACCAATCTAGATATCATTTTCATATTGTAGTATGTTATACCTATAGTGATTAATCCAACAAAGGTAGCCGTTTCAGTTTTGAGAATCCAAGATGGCCGCGATAGCAGCCATATTGACTTTTCAGCTGCAGATGACACATCATTATTACTAAATTTTAAGCTTTCATCAAGTGATCACTCGCACTATATAAATTCACTAATTTGAACTTACTAATCATAATATTATCTTGAATATGAAATATTTAAGATTGTCATGCAAGTTGTTCTATATTTTTAAGTGTTTCTAAAACATTAAGATGAAAGACAAACATAATTAATTAATTTGTTTAAAATATTTATGGCTGCATAAACTAGCTGCAAAAACCCAATGACATTAAACATCATGTTGAATTTTAAACAATGGTATCTCCCTTATATTCCTTTAAATACCACACAAAAGGGGTCAACCAGAGTTCAGATATTCCTATGCTTTTCTAATACACATCCCAATACAGGCTGCTAGCATCACAGTCTCAGCTGCTAGTCTGTTGCATAATCAACCTGACCTGATATGGTAGAGCATTATGCTATATGGCCATGTGTATGCAATAAGAGTTATGGAAATTAGACTTGTATTCTCATGACAGTGATATGTTCTTTTTAAGAATAACAACTTACACAAAACTTGTCAACAATAAGCTTTGTGTTTAGCAATCTACATGATAAGTTGATGTGGAAAGAGTTATTTTGCATCAGGTTCCAGTTCCTGTGTTTTACTCATATTTGTACCATTTCTATATCTAACAGAAGTTCTTCTTGACACAAAATCAATTTAGGACATAAGCTATCTATATTTTGTGAAATTATATATATTTTTCACAACAATTCATGTTCTCTCATGTCAAGTCTTTTAATACCACACATAAGGGCTTAGCCAGAGTTCAGGTTTCAGGGTTTTACATAAGCAATCAAAACTGTGAGTCCTAGGGACTCAGAGTATATATTTTTGGGAGTCCTTTTCCTATTTAAGGAGTCTTTAAAATAATTATTGATGTTTCTTAATTGATAAAAAAAGTTTATAAAGATTTGCCTATAACGGGATGATTATTGGTTGATGTTGTAATACAATATTGAAATGAAATCTTACTAAATGTGGTTTTAATTTAAAGATTGGATATTTGTATCAGAATAATACTGAGTCACAGAGGACCCACATGACCATTTTTTGGGGGTCCTCCTCTAAATTTCTGCGTCAAATACTCAGTAAAGTTGAATCCCGTAAAACCCTGGGTTTACATGCTCAGCACACTAGGATGCTTCTCCAAATATACGTACACAAAGCCAAATACACAAATTGCTACACTCTCCTTAAGGATCTGGGGCTAGCAGCCCTGCCCGCTTGTATATTGCATAGTAATCATGACCTAATTGATAAATAGAACAGATTGGACTTTATGGAAAGTATATAAATTGTCTTTATGAAAAGTATACTTGTATTCTATTAAAAGTAATACTTTTTACAAATAACAATTTAAACAAGTCAAGAATCAGCTTTTGTGTACAACAATCTGCACGATGAGTTAATATTAACAAGTCAAGAATCTGCTTTTATGTACTGTAATCTACATGATAAGTTAATAATAGAGGTATTTTGTATCAGGTTCCAGTTCCAATACCATGTGTTTGATAAATACCTGTAAAACTAAATGATAATTGTATCATGCTGAAGGGGTTCTGGGAACAACATGTCATCATAGAAGTCATTATTTTTCAATTAGATTTCAGGCCAAGTACTACTCCTATTAAATCAATTAAGATATCATTCTGAAAAGTGAGTATTTTTTTATATAGTGATTCCTGACAAAGACGCATTTATTTTATTATCAAGAATCCAAGATGGTCAATATGTCAAATATATTGAATTTTCAATTAGATTTCATGAAATTCATTGAAAAGAATACATTTCCTGATCAATCAAATCAATGTCATTATATTTGTATTGATACGCTTGTTGTAATATTTATCAACACTATAAATACAGTTACAAAAAAATGTATGAATCATCTTTATCTGCGAACAGCCTGAAGCATGACTGTTTTAATAAATCCTTTTTAATAAAACATAAAATGATAAAAGTTGTTCACTCCATCAGTGGGTTACATAATTCCTGACACTTCATATATGGCAAATAACATAGCCAGTGAGGGATAAATATACATTTTTTAATCATCTATATCTGATTACGGTCTGAACAATGATTATCTAGATAATAATAATGATCATACAATTCAAACAAATCCTTTTCAAAAGCATTTAAAATGATTAAATTTGTTCACTCCCAACACTAACTGTTAGGTTTTTTACTCCTTTGTTCCCATGCAATTAATTTATTCCAAATTGAAAATTTTGGTTAATGAATAACAAATTATCTTTTATTTTTTTTGATATGCTAATAAAAGATATCATTTAATATTCATCTTCAAAACTAATTGAACAGCTGTCTGAACAATTCTTTTTTTACAAAGTCTTTCTCACCAATTCTCTCTGTTAGTTAAGATACTTCAATAAACATATTACTGAGTTGACCTCCAGATTATTTCCATTGCAAACCTCTCTTCTACCCCCACCCCTTCTATCCCCCCTTTCCCACCTCCCTTTTTTTCTCCTGTCCTTCCATTGCAAACCTCTCTTCTATCCTCCCCAACCCCCCCCCCCCCCCCCCCCCCCCCCCCCCCCCCCCCCCCCCCCCTTTCCCCTCCTATCCTTCCAGCCCCTCTCCTGCAACTCTCCTCTAAAGAGTATCTGTATTGCATATTGAAATGAGGGGAGAACACTCACTATATGGAATAACAGTAACTTACATAAGAGGATAAGTTACATAAGCTACATGCAGGTGCAAGAGGTCATCATAGGTCATCATATCTAGTAATTAGCATAAACCCCCAAGTTGCTAGCCTATTCTGACCAATCAGATTGCACTAACATATGTCAAGATTTAAGATATTCAGAAATCTTCAGTTAGAATTACATGAGACATATCACTAGCTGAATTTGTGATTTGTGTCAGAGGGATATATTCCAAATGTTTATGTGCATCATCTTTTTAGTTCTTTGGAAGTTGAGAGTGTGACTAAATGAATACTCCTAAACCAATCAAGATATCATAATGAAATTAATACAGATGCCCACATAAAAGTAGCATTTTGAAGATTAAAAAGTCCAAGATAGTCACCAATTTAGCCATAGATATACAACAAAGTTATACAAAAACCTACTGCTTGTTAACAAATCATGATTATATCATTCTTGTATTAATGTTTGTTCAAGCTCTAGTGGTTTCCAACAGAAGAATAGCATTTTAAAAGATAAAAAAATCATGATGGCAGCCATAATCAATTATCATATAAAAGATGGTTACACAAACCATTTTACCACATCATTCATTTTAAGGTGAGCTTCTGTACCCTCGGTACTTTTATTTAAATTCATTTTCTTTTTCAAAACTTTTAATCACGTTCCAGTTCAATTTTCGTTACATGTCAATAATTTGAGGGAACTGTTATAATAAGCGTCAAGAAAAAAATCATGTTTGTCAAGGTTTTGAGATATCAACTTTTACAAAAATATATTCATCTTGTGTACTGCAGTATGGTATTGCAAGATTTTTAAAGAAGTATTTCGGCAATTTTCCATGAACAATTGATATAAAGGACAGAAGACTGAAGATAAGGTGTTATAACGTTTTGATAATGAATGATTTTTATTCCAAATTATACACCAAATCCATTTCATTATCAATTATATTACAAGTTATTCATATCCTACGTCTGTAATTATTTTACAAATGAAGAGTTTTTTTTAGCAGAGTTTAGTTTTAATCGTCGTCATACGTATCATCTTAACCAATAGTTTTATTACTTTAATCCTAAGACATCAAATTTTTATTTCTCTTTTCTTTGCTGTAACCACCATGAGACGTTTGTTAAAAAAATAAGTTTTATAAAAAGGAACATGGAAAGCGCTGGTCTTTAAAAAGGCTCACTCTATGTATACCATTTCACTTACAAATTTCGAAATGGTAAAATCGTGCTTTTTTTCATAATATTATGTATATTTGTTAATCGAATGATTAACATAGTTTACCTACATTGCAGTCATTTAATTTGTAGATATATCTAAGTATCTGAATGGCAGTTTCCCATACTGTCAGGCTACCTGTTTAATTTTTAAATTATTTTATGTTCTACGTTTTAACCAATTATGTTACCGAATAATCGCTTGAATAAATCTATCTTAATTCAGTATCAGACTTCATCTTTTTTAGACGAATGCAGTCTCCATTCAATGATTTCAGATATATTCATCTTTTCATATTTACTTGACATTGTAAGTGCAAAAAACGAGGAATTTAGGAGGATAGATATCAAAGGACGTGTTTCATACGACTTTTACGCAACAAGAATGGATATTTATTTTCGGAACATGAGCGATAGCGAATGTTAAATACAGACTTGCAAGAGTAAAAGTTATATGACAGACCTTCGACTGTTATACATTCAGAATCTGTATATCTGTATCGTAATCAATGCATGACCTCACAAACTAGAATTTTACAACATTCTAAGCGGTTTCAATATTTTCGTAAAGTAAATATGCAAATTTCATTTTCGGATATGAAACAGGAAGATGGGACACTTGTGGAATGAACTCTCTTTAGAGATACAAGGACCTTTCCATTAGGTCTGACCGCAGCCCCGTAGGTCGCATCATTTTTTGCCAGTTTAGTGAAGGCAAAACCTAGTCATTTGAGTAATAATCACGGCCAAGTATGATGCTTGTGGTAATAAGAGAACTGTTTGTTGATATTTTGTATTACAAACTAAACTGAACTAAGTTATGCATCCTAAAACAATATCTGTTCACGTTTTCATAAAACTCCGTACAAATTATGTCGTTTTAAATCTCTTTGGCTAGCGGAGATAGGATAGTGAAAACAGGCTTGTGAGTCTAGCGTCCTACAATAAATTTGCGAAACAAAACAAAATCCACCAAAGGTATTTGTTTTGTATTTGTAATCTTAAGCCACGTTTCGACACATCTTGAGCTTGACAACGACACCAGCAGTTGTGTTAAAACGTCACCTAACATGAATAAAGAAGTTGTCATCCATCGATTCCTCATTGTCATTCCAACTTCTAAAATGCCTTTAGAATTTTTTGCTTGTTTACATAGCAATTTATTTTATTATCCCCCGCCGCGCTTTAGCGCGAAACGGGGGATATAGTATTGAGCAGCGTCCGTCCGTCCGTACGTACGTCCCGACGGATGAAATTGAATAACTCAAAAACTATTGACCTGATTATTTTCAGTTTTTGTATATAGCTTCATCACCATGAGAGCAAGGTCCCTCTAGAGGTTCATGACCTTGACCTTCATTTCAAGGTCATTACGAGACTTTGACATTTTACCCTTGTCAGCGGGATATCTCAAGAACCATTCATTGGATTCTCTTCATAACTTACACAATGCATCTTACTGGGAAGGCGCCGGGCCCAGTTGATTTTAGTGACCTTCACATTATTTTCAAGGTCACAGCGAGACTTTGAAAATTTCAGCATTGAAACCTGCATTTAGGCTTGTCAGCGGGATATCTCAAGAACTATTTACTGGATTCTCTTCATAATTTACACAAAGCATCTTATTGGGAAGGCGCCGGGCCCAGTCGATTTTGGTGACCTTCACATTATTTTCAAGGTCACAGTGAGGCTTATATATGGAAGACCCAGGGACCAGTTGATTTGTTGTGGTCTAAAAGACATCTAGTAGCATCAATTTGCGGCGGGGGATCTTGTCTCTTTTGTGACAAATACTTGTTATATATTAAGTTTCATAATTCTTCTTCCGGACTTTCTAGCAAAAAAATCATATTGGAAAAACTGTTTTGGGACCCCAAGTGTAATTGAACAGTCACAAAAATAATACTTTCATATTCTGAAGAATGAAATTGCGAGTACTTCGTCAAAGCTCATGTGCCTGTCGCAGGGATCGCTATCGCAACCCACCAACTACAGGATTAAGTTTTTAACCTCTAGACCTGTAGACATATGATAGACTTATGAAAGTGGACTTTATCTCAATAGCAATGCTGTGTAGTGTGTAGGTAGGAAGGTTGAAAATATGCGTGAAATAGAGAGAATTGGTTTTTGTTTTAAAGTTTTAGACAGACATTCACATGAAAGTTGACATATTTAAAAGTATAACATACGGCCAAATTTTACCTATGTGACATTGTAGTCAGGCACATTTATAATACATACATGTAACAATAGAAGTCATAATACATAAGTGATACATACGTACACGTACATACATTCAGACATACAGACATACAGACATACACACAGATGCATACATTCATACATTCATACATTCATACATTCATACACAAACATAAACACACACACGCACGTACGTACGCACGCAGGAATGCATGCATAAACGAAAATACTCATAGTTTCTAAATCAATTCATGTTATTTTTTATATATAGAAAGACATATTGAACTCTTGAAAACAGGTCGTACATCATAGTTGGATGGAAATGCATTTTCTAAAATTGACAGGGAAATATATATAACTCAGCAGCATAAAATCAAGATCAAAGTGAAAAGGGTTTGATATAAATATGAAAATAATAAGTTGAGCGTTTCAGTTGTGTGTCGGTCATGAAAAAACAAGTTGACCTTTATTTTATCGTTCATCAGCAATTATCAATGTTAACGCCATAAGATCACAAAGAACTTTTGATAAACTCTTCTCATTGACAACAACTCGGACTTATAAATTGTTTTTATTCCCACCAGAAAATGCGTATAAGTAATTTTGACAAAATAATTAATTCTATACTTGATTATGTGTTGTGAAAATAGTGTTCTACAATTATACAAGAAATATACGCACAATCCTCCATAAAAGGAAAGTCGAAGAATTATACAGATGACTGGAGTAACAATTAGAACATGTTCTTAGATAGAAGTTTGAGGATGTCTCAAGTAACAGATGTCTGCCTTCATGCAGTGTTTTTTTCCAAACCTTGTTAGATCTCCAAAACTTTCTCTATTGTCTATCGGTTTGCCAATAAGATTTTTTAAAAATCAAATTAAAATCATTTAAAAGAAATTGAAAGAAAACATACAATTAAATAGGATATCTGAAGTCGTCAACAAAATACAAATTATTGCTATAAAAATTTAACATTCTGTCATCAATTGATTCATCTCCTAGAGTTTTCTGAGGCTAGCCCGACATGACTTTATTTTAGTTTCATCGATAAAGTTTGGAAAAGTTGAATTTGAGGGTAGAGTCATTTGAGCCTGGATAGAGTCATTTGAGACTGGGCGTTTCCATTGGCCCATATGACTCTAGAGTTATTTGAGACTAGGCCCAGAGCACTCTAGAGTTATTTCGGGCTAGGCTCGGATGACTCTAGAGTTATCTGAGGCTAGCCCGAAATGACTCTATCTTAGTTTCATCGAAATTGTTTTTAGAAAATGTTGAATTTGAGGTAGAGTCATTTGAGCCTGGATAGAGTCATTTGAGACTGGGCGTTTCCCTGGGCCCATATGACTCTAGAGTTATTTGAGACTAGGCCCAGAGCACTCTAGAGTTATTTCGGGCTAGGCTCAGATGACTCTAGAGTTATCTGAGCCTAGCCTGAAATGAATCTAGAGTCATATTTTGCCTAGAGTTATTTGAGGCTGATACACCGGCGGGAGCAGTCCACCGGTATACAGTTGTTACCTACATGATGACTCTTGTCTCTTAGTTTGTGGGCGAGAAGCGGCTGTAAAATGTCGCACCTTAGGAGAAATACAAACTTCTTGTCATCATTGAATGCTACGGAAGTTGGGTTTATCACTGTTCCTTCATGAAAAACGTTGAATCTCGTGTCAGAGCAAAGTTTACATTCGATAATACATAGCTGACAGTGCACGGCTTGCTGCTTTGCATAATTCTCTCACATACGTTTATGTCTCTTCGTATATCAAGAACCAAAGGTATATGTAACAGTTAGTTAAAAATGTTCCCCTTCAGTGAAACAGTGAAACTCATAGTCAGTAAGAATACATGAACCTGATCGAAAATAATTGTTGTCTACTAGTATTTAGAATAAATCTTTTTATTCATTGTTGATAGCTATTATTGTTATTTTGCAGTGACGGTTCCTGACCAACTACATGAACTATTAGGTAAGTATTTTTTTCAAAGAGCTGAACACAAACATCTTTGTGGTTGCATCTTGACGATAACCAAACTAGTGCAATTTAATTATGATTTATTCACGACATTTAGATATATGCTTAAATCACTAAATGTAGAGTATAAAGAAAAAACTATAGGCTTGTGATGAATGAGAAGACATGCTATGTCAGATGTTTACTAACATATACTGGTATTTCGGGGTATTAAAGTTTCTGACGGTTGTTGGAAATTATATGACATCGTCATTATTGTATCTTTTACACTTTTTAGCTCATCAGGATTGAAAGTCCAGATGTGCTTATGGCATGGCCCGTCGTCCCGCGTCCGTCCGTCGTCCGTCGTCCGTCCGTAAACTTTGACACTTCGACTTCTCCTCATGAACCATACACATTAGAGAGCTGAAATTTTGTCTACAAGTACCTTAGCATATGGAGATTCTAATTTGGAACTTTGGTGACCCAAATAGGGTCACAGGGGTCACAACCTTAAAAACCTATTTTCATCTTCTTCTCCAGTTCTAAAAGGACTAGAGAGTTAAAAACGATATGAGCAGACTCCTTGGACAATGGGGATTCTAATTTGTAACTTTGTTGACCCTGTGACCCCAAATAGGGTCACAGGGGTCACAACCTTAAAAAACTATTTTCATCTTCTTCTCAAATTCCAAAAGGTCTAGAGAGCTGAAATTATATGTGCAGACTCCTTGGCCAATGGGGATTCTTAATTGTAGATTTCGTGACCCCATGACCCCAAATAGGGTCACAGGGGTCACAACCTTAAACACTTATTTTCATCATCATCTTTAGCTCCTAAAGGTCTATTGAGCTGAAAGACTGCATGTAGACTCCTTGGCCAATTGGGATTCTAAACTGTAGGTTTTGTGACCCCATGACCCCAAATAGGGTCACAGGGGTCACAATCTTTAAAACCTATTTTTCACCATTAGATGACAGTCTATGGCAAATTTATTTCTCCTTGGATATTTTAGTGTGGACTTCTTTCACTGTCTGATATTGGCGATCTAGAAAGTGTTGAATAATAATAAATCATTTTGGTAAGGAAATTTATTCCGAATTCGTTACATTTGTTTTGTAATTTTTTTATAGGTTTTTTTGCAATAGGTAACATCAGTTTCATTTTTAGCTCATCTGGCCTGTATAAAGCAAACTTGATATGATGCCTGATGAGCTACAGAGCCAATGGCTCTATTTTTAACATGTGTTTATGTCAGAAATATTATGTGTGATATTCAAACATTTCTTATTCATCCTTCATATGTTGCTAATTACTGAAATCGATGTATTTACTGTTATATAGAGAGAACGAAGGAGAAAATAGCGAGAGATACGTCAGGGATGGTTCGAGTGTCTGCTGTGGACGATGTGCTTAAAAAAATGGAAGATAAGCGATGGATCACAATTACAGGGAACGCTGGGGACGGCAAGACTGTTCTAGGTTACCTGGTGCTGAAGGAGTTCCTGCAGGAGGATGTCGGAGTCTTCACCATCTCCGAACCCAAGGAGTATGATAAGATAGCAAAGATGAAAGAAGAAAAGGTCATTATGTTTGATGATAGATTTGGCGCCTTTCTCGCTGACCAGAAGATGATCAATAACTGGCGTGATGTCATTCAGGAAATTTTAAAAGATGTTGAAGGAGAAAATCCAAAAGTCAAAGTCATCTTTATCAGCCGGAAGAATGTTGTAAATGAATCTACGGTTTCTCTTGGACATCAAAAAGTCATTTTCGACAAGGAGTGTGTTATTGATCTGAGTGAAAGAAACTTGCCTGACGAAAGACTGAAGATCCTGGAATATCATCTTAGACATGAGAACGTGACTGTTGATCAGGAAACAAAGAAAAGGGTTTGCAATATGGAAGTTGCACATGGCTTCCCGTTTTGCTGCAAAATGATTTCAAAGTTTAAATCAAAGGGAAATGATGTACCTATCGAAGAATTTTTTGAATCACCTTTAGAGTTTCTTGATATGACCACCGAAGTTCTTTACAATGAAACCTGCAAAGATCTCTTCAAGCTAATGATAAAGAATGATGGTGAGCTCAACGTTTACAACATTAAGGATGAAGATAAACGAGAGGCTTTACTGAAGGTAGAAAGAGAACAAGAAGACAGCTATATTACTGTGTGGAGTAATGGGATTTGTGCGTTTGCCCATCCATCAGTGTATGAAAGTGTACTGAATGTCATCAGTGATATTGACCCTCTATACTGTGTACAGTATGCAACTCTATCTGTAATACGACAGAAGATGATTATCTCAACATCTGATGAAGAAGACAACAGCAGAGATCCGTGTCACATCATCGTGAAGTCAATCCCTGCTGTACTGGAAGCATTAGCTGAGAGGTTCCGAGAAGAGATACTCGAGGGAGACTACTCTGTATTCGAACACAGACTCTGTCAGAGTAGGCAGTTCTGTGAAGCTCTCGTCTCCAGTTGCGTCTGTAATAACGAAAACAAGGTAATTCGTGAAAATGTTAACGCTTGATCTACAATCCATCTCTTTGTCATGGATTTATTTGTTTGAATGATTCCAAAACATACGTTTAGGAAAAGAGTAGTTTAGGAGCTGTTACGTCTCTCAGTGAATCGATCCTTTATCAGGTGATCAGCACTGGGGAGAAGGTTTGATTATTGACTGTTAAGGCACAACTTAGTTGACCTCTATGATTGAACTTGACTAACACAGTGCGCGGCTTTTCATCTTTATGGATTGATAAGTATTTAAGCAATTTCCTGCCCGACCCCCTGTAGTTTTTGCTAGAAAGACAGTCCTTAAGCGTGTTTCAGATACCATGACCCCGGAAATAGATTGACGAATGCTTTATTTTCAAACGGACAATGAAATCACACGTTACAACTGAGCGGCTGTTGAAAGGCATGTTGTTCAATGCCCGCCCTCTGCTTCCGGGCGTCTGATTATCCTGTCAGTGAAATCTTCGCACAATCCGACATCCACACAATCTATTGCTGAGGTGTTCCATCACAAAACCATTTAAATAGAATCAACAATATCAATTTTGAGATCCTTACATTATCATATTCCACCTATATTTTATTGCATCAATCCAAAATAAATACTATATTCTGAGAAATTCAAAGTGGTCGGAACATATAGTTTCAGTGTATATTTATCATTTCTATCCCTTAAAGGAACAGTAGCAAGTGTTTAGGGGGAATATGAGGTGATGCCAGGAAAATGAAAACAAATTGTTAAATTTGAAAGACAATGTATTTAAGCTAGACGAAGCAGTAATGAATAAAATATATAATGTAAACATCAGGAATGCGATTCCTTTTTCGTTCATGAAATAAATAAAAGGTATTCACACAAAAATGGCCACCAATGGACTTTAAACGAATCTTTACAATTTGTTCTCTGTAAACTTCAACAAGTATGTTTTTTCGTCGATTCACGTATCATCATAGCACCTTGGACAAAGATGCTCAACTTTCAGTTGTTGTTGAGAAATATTTCAAAGAGTTAAGCTCAATCATCACCAACTTAGGTCTGGCTAATAAACACACTGTATTTGGAACTAATATGAAACTTGTAAGCAATTTGAGCATACACCTGCCAAAGTTCTTGTGGGTAAAGGCAGGAGAAGTCTGTCCAGTAGAGCTTCAAACTCCAGGGAAAATGTAACTATTCTAGCTGGTGTCAACACAGCTGGTTCCGCTCCGCCTCCGATGTTCGTTGTCAAGGGCAAGACGCAAATATCGTTACATTCATTTTCCACTCTTGATGCACCCGAAGGAACCTTCTGGTTGTTTCAAGAGAAAACATGGATGAATGACATTCTTGGACAAGAATGGTTCATTAATGTCTTTCCCCCGGAAAGACCACAACTGCTAATTCTAGCTTTCCATAGCTCCCATGAAGAACGCAGTCCAGAAAAACTTCACTACTTTGGCTTAACCACCTCACACAAGAACGGGTTGCAACCCTTTGACAAGTCTGTTTTCGGTCATTTTTTTAAAACAGCATTTAACAGATCTTAATGAGAGTTTCTGGCGTCTTATCCAATGAATACCTTAAACAAAACCACATGGCCACGTGTTTTCTCAAGCTGTGACAGCTCGCTCACCCCAGCAGACATCACTGCAGGGTTTAGATCATCAGGAATCCACCCTTTTGATCCTCAAGCAGTATCAGAGTCTCTTTGATAAGCCTGAGGAGCCACCAGCATGTATTGATAAGCCTCCTGATAGCGGCAACCTCTTCTGCTTCGGACAGCCAATCAGTTTGAATGAATTGATGTGCACATGAATTATGAACACTAAAACAGGTTCTATATGTCCGAGGTCGTGTACATCTACGTGTTCTAAAATATCTTGATAACTTCATGCCAACACCTTTCAGAATGAAAAACATAATATAATCATAAAACGGGTGTTTACTGTGGGCATGACACAATTTGATTTTGATGATGTATTGGGTTTAAATGTTATGATGAGAAAGTCAGTAAAGTACGGTCGATACTTGACACATCGTCGTCCGATCAACATTTGACAATAAAACCTGGATTGTTACATCTGACCTGGGACGTGTAGCCAAAATAATGTCACCATTTCATACCTGATAACCACCTCGATCAGTAACGTTCATACTTCATATTCATATGGCCTTGTTGTAGTTGTTTGCAATGTTTTAAAATGGCTATTGGACCAAGATCTCCTTAACACAACCAGCGGTTGTTGGTTTACGTGTACTTTTTTCAACGATTTAAAACGTCATCCTAAGCGGTTTATATTTTTTTTTTCTTAAGTAAATGTACGCTTTTTTATTAATGTAAAAAGTCTGGTATTCAATCCAGTGGATACTATTGTAGTCTGTGCACGATGGTTTTTCTGGATTATTGTAAATCAGAAAAGATTTGTTACTTCTAATAAATTAGACATGCGATATGCATAACTGGGTTGCAGTATGCACAGTCAGGTAGTCTCACAACTATGCTTTTAACACTGTCGTTGTAAGTTTCATAAAGTTTAAAACCTAAACCAAGTTGTAAACGACAATATCATTTGCTAATTCAACCATTACTCCTTGCAGGGTTACTGTCACCGCTTTCTCCTGTGCAGTGTGGAGCTCTGGAGGTGTCGGAATAAGGCGAGTGTACCTAACGGTTTCAAATCAATACACTAAGACATGAGTTTTAGGAATGTTAATGTCAACTTTGGCAGATGTCCTCCTTCAAAATTTACTAAATGTCGTTAACTCCCGCTAAAGTTGTATTTTGAAGTGAAGTGTATGGCGGTCACACGGTGTTAATTCTCTAACGTCTATGTGCATGTTGAGCACACTTGTAGGATTTTGGTACATTGATTTTGGCCATGCATAAGAAAGAAAGAACGAAGATTTTTGTAATGAATTTATCCTAAATACTGTAGGAATTTGGCTTACATCATCGCAGAGCACACATGATAATTACTATAAATTATAAATAGAATTACATGTAATGAGTTCAACATAAAAACGATGATCATAGTTTAGCGTATTGTATGTTAATAATAATATAATGTGATATGGGAATTATTCAGGGATGCTGTACTACGTGTTACGGGATATCTCAAAGACAGTTATGAAGACAGAACACATTATTCAAGGGATATGTAATGGGGGGTTGTTATGAATAAATTTAGTAAAAGTAATAGAAAATGACAACCAGGAGTTTAGTTGATATGATTGAATTATTACATAAGGTTTGTTTGAGGTGTTAAAAACATATTTGATTAGGCAATCGCCAAACGAGAGATTCCCACCCGGAATGCTTACAAAAACGTCTCCCGCATTGCGCAGTATATAACGGGAATGTTCACGGTCTTTATTCTTTGCAATGATTTGATACCAGAACGATTGTTAGCATAATTATAAAGTCTGATATCTTAATTTTCAGCTTAGATGATTATTTATGACATGATGCTTTATATTTTTTTAAGGAGCAGCCTTTTGTGTTTAAGGATGAAAAAAACACGTGGTCACCTCTTTGGGTGCTTCGTAGTGATTACAAAATGAGTAAATAAATTATTTGATATGGCTTAGTCTTTCCTCGCATATTAGTGCAAAAGAAAAAATATTAAGAAATTGTGTATAAAACTTTGAAAATAAATTAAATGACATTCAATGAAAGTTGATTTCAGTTGTGTTGCCCAGGTGATACGGTATAATGCGTGTCAGGTCACCATAGGATAAATACCTTTATAAGTGAACAATTTCCTCAAATTTGAGCATTTCCGATTAATATTTATTTAAATATGGCCTTATAACAAGGGAGGTCACCCCCTGATCTAACGACAGTTGATGAGGTCATGACGCTCTTTGAGTACATGTACCTACTTATGGCAACGCACTGTACTTTACCCTACTCTGTGTTGATTGAAGTACTTTGATTTTCTCCTTAACATAACCAGAACAATGTTAAGATCATGCTACTCTTTCAGAGGAATATTAACTTGTAGCTGAAATAGTTTTAAATATTATCATTTACTAGTTAATGATATTTTCTATTCAAGTAATGTGTTAAACTAAGAGGACATTACTGAATTTCTGTTGTTTACCGTGAATGGTTATTTTCTGATAATATTTGACTTATAAGTAAGCACATGTAAGATATGAATATCTCATTGTTTATTGGTCAACTTGATATTATTTTTTTTAATAAAATCTAAAATGTTAACGAATGTGATTGGGTACGGTTGACTCTTTGAACATTCTAGTATTTTTAGACAAGGTACACAGAAAACGAACATTTTATTTCTCCCAGTTTAAGATCTATGTACATTAATACAATGATATACGAGTCCGACGGGGAATTAAGATAGTTGTTAGGCCTTGTTAGGATTTCTTACATGACTATTGCACATTCATTCAATCTGTCAACCATAAGATTTTCGTTCTGATTATAAAAAACCCCAAAAACACTTATCAAATACCCCTTCAGTTGTCAAAACTTAGACCTAAAGAAAATCTAGAATTCCTTTTTTCACTTTATGTTTACAGAAAGGCTCAAAACAATTCATCAACCAACTAGGAGCGGAAGGAGACACCATGATGTGGACAGCTCTGAGGGGTGGACGTATGGCTGCTGTACAGAGTTTAGTGGAGGCTGGAGCGGATGTCAACATACAGGATATGAGTTGGAGAACAGCCCTACACTATCTGTGTCAGCTCTGGGAATCTGGTGTGCGGGATGATGACGGCGAGGGTGATTGTGTTGACATTGACACAATACGATTAATCATCACTGAAGGGGGAGGAGACGTTAATATTCATGATTGGTTTGGACGGACAGCTCTTCATTATCTGTGTCAGCTCAACTCAGCTGATGATCAACAGCGTGTAGTCATCGATGCTCTACGACTGTTCATCACTGAAGGTAGAGGAGACCTGAATCATCCTGATACGTTTGGACATACACCACTACACTATCTTTTCAGATGCGCCACATTCTCCAGGGAAGAAATTAAGTTAATTATCTTTGAAGGGAAAGGTAACCTTAACCTATGTGAGCTGAATAAGAGTACCCCACTGCACTACCTCTGTGCATACTCAGGCTTCCAACTGGACACTATAGATCTCGTGATCAATGATGGGAAAGGAGACCTCAAAAAAGGTGATGAACATGGAACGACACCATTCCATTACCTTTGTGAAAATGGAAGGGTTGACATTAATGTAAAGCTTCGCATTACCAACACAGGAAAGGGAGACTTCAACCAGCAAGATGACAATGGAATCACACCACTTCATGTTCTCTGCAAGGGATCACTTCAGGTGAAGGATGTTCTGACATTGATCAAAGAAGGAGACAAAATCGATATGTACGGGAACACTCCAATCCACTTCATGTGTAGGAGGCGAGGAATCAGTGATGATGAAGTACAACAGCTGAAACAAATCTCTGAATCAAACATGAAGAAACAAAACAAGCTCGGGTACACACCACTGGACTACCTCAATGATCAAGGTAATAATCCGTTAAACAATGTATGATAAGACCATTTTGATTTCAAAAAGCTGAAACCAATATTGTCAGTATAAAAAGAGCCGAAAAGTATGAAGTAACACTTTGTAAAATATTTTGACTATTCTCACCTCAATTTGTAAGCAATTAAGGTTTCATACCTAACAATTTGGATTATATAGTGTCAAATAAATAAAATCATGTTTGAGGGTTTATAAAACCGAATTCTAACTTTAAAGTGACAGTAGCCCCAATCATCGACCACTTTTGTTGTGTGAACATCTCATATTCATTTTGTGTAAGAAAAATGAATAACATGGCGGAACTTTACATTATATATTTGTTTTATTACTGCTTCATATAGTTGAAATACATTGTCTTTGAATTGGAACCATTTGTTCTAACACATTATTATTCCCCCTAAGACGTGCTACAGACCCTGTAAACACCATTATATTTCCACCTTTCCATTTTACAGAAGACAGTCTACCCTGGACAGACGGGATGATAGCCAGATCTGCTGCTGACCTGGTGCTGTGTAGCGTGAAACATGGGGACGCATCAGCCATTGTACTAGGTAAAATAAGTAACTGTTGTTTTGAAGGCTGATTCCCTACCACACTAAGACACAAGTTGGGAACGTGTGGTGTAACCATATCAAGATACTTTATTTATGATTTGTTTAAGCACCAATATAATTGGGTACCTGGTTTGGAATTGATGACAATGTGACAGGAAACTACAGATAACCACAAAGCACTTTAAGTGGCTGCTTGGCTCATCTTAATAGAAGGTCGAGAAAGTATACCTTCAGTGTCTAGAGGCTCCGATTTCGCTTCCAGTTTAAGATGCTAGGCATTGTCCGTACCAATAATAGTCTGAGTATATATATGTCAAACATTGATCTATCTGCAACTGTTCCCTTGCAAAATACATGGAGCGTTGTTATTCCATTGTCATCTTCCTTGTCGAAGTCTCCTTTTGTTGTGTTGGTAATGTGAAGCTTGACATTAAGTAATAGATATATCCACACTTCCTGAGGTGTATCGCTCAATATACCTCCTGTTTGAATCGTGAGTCTCCGAGGCGTAGCGTAGCGGAGCCGAGGATCACGATTCAAACAGGAGGTATATTGAGTGATGCACCGAGGGAAGGGTGGGTATATCTGACTTATACCTGGTAAAGTTATATTTGACGAAAAGAGTTTTCCACCATTCTCTATGTACATTTATCTTGACCTAACTAGATCAACAAAATATTAAACTGACTTCATTACATTAAAATTTGGTACAAACTAGTACCTATACATGGCTTATATAGGAAAATACAACAATCCAGACATGGCACAACAAAAAGTACCGCTACTTGTATCAAGCCCCAGTAGCTCAGTCAATAGAGGCGTTGCGTCGCAACATTGACGCCCCTGGTTCGATTCCCACTTTGGTCATTAACATTTCTCAAAAATTCTAAATTTTACAACTTGATTGATTTGCCTTAGTTGAAGATCTCTTCACTTGACTTTATTTGGGTGTGCAAAAAAGAATAGGTGTATTGGAAAATTTGTGGTGTATCGGTCAATATACCTACAGTTAGAACAAAGGAAACCATAGCAACGAGACCGGAAGTGGGGTATAAGTGTATTTGAAAGTGGTATGACTATGAGCTGGTAAATGAGAATTTCTGAAAGTCAAAACTGTTGGTAATTGAGTTCCATTGTGATTGAAAGTTATAGAACTTAATGCCTGTGATATGGATGGTAACAGAGTTAATATGTTGACATTTTAAGATATGATTTATGACAAATTAGCAAACGCTAATAAAAACCTTATCCTGTGAAAATTTTAGTCTTAGGATTTCAATCATTCAATTACCTTATTTGGAATGTTAAGAACATAAGTATTTACAACTGTCTGCAATAAATAATATATCATTATTTTAATTAATTTATAATTAGAATTTATCAAAATATTGATTACTTCAAACTTTACTTCAAACTCTCAACTTTATTTCAAATTATGTACCGGGAATCCTCGTATTTAAGCCCTGGGTTTAATTTCGAATTTCATCCATTTCATAAGAGAAATATATTTTCTGAAATTAAGCCCTGGGTGTAATTTCGAAGAGAAATAAAATACAACTTTTTACTTTTGATATAAGGAATCCACCTGTGGAAAATTAGAAGTTAAGGTTGTTTTTGTTAATAATTCCACATATATGAAACGCTCCAATCAATTTTCTTTTTTAAACGAGTTGATAACCAAAGTAAACGATTTTACCCTTATCAGCTCTTGAATAAGTTGTGTCAAATGTATCAAAACGTACTGTAGTAGTAGCCTCAGTAGCTCAGTCAATAGAGGCGTTGCGTAGCAACATTGACGCCCCTGGTTCGATTCCCACTTTGGTCATTAACATTTCTCAAAAATTCTAAATTTTATAACTTGATTGGTTTGCCTTAGTTGAAGATCTCTTCACTTGACTTTATTTGGGTGTGCACGTTCATGTTTTGTGTCTTTAGTGACACTTGCATTTCGAGACCAAACCTTTTCTACATCTGAAATCCTGTTAAACTGATATCGTAGCCTAATACAGAACGAATAATATCATCGAAACCCCTTGTTTGAGCATTTTGAAGGAAGAAATGTAATATCAAATTTAAGCCCATGGGCTAAAATTCGAAAATAAGAACTCGTTATTAAGCCCTTGGGCTTAATAAAGGCAGGGCTTAAATACGAGGATTCCCGGTAAGTATGAGTGTTATTAAGCATTCAACACAACAGCATTATGAGCTGGTCATAATTTTATTCACACATAGACGCGCGGTGAAGATCTGCAATGTACAAAAATTCACAATAAGCTTTGTTTAGCACCATAAAATACCGGTAATACTGATGCAAAGAATAATAATGATGTGTGAAAACACTGAAACCTCAATGATATAGCAAAGAATAACAACGCTGATAGTGATGGAAGCTTACGTAAAAGGTGTAAGGCTTTTGCCAATGAAAGGGAGAATAGGGCAAAGCGCGGTGTCGGGTCAAAGTGACTAAGCGTTATTTTTCCTTAACGATCGACAAATGGTGAGGTTTGTGAGCGCTTTAAAATGTTTCTTTATAGTCAACACATTATAGTGCCCAAGTTATCAATTTAATTATCAAAAATATCGTTAAATAGAATTGTAATTTTTATTCTTTACTTTTCCTGTATTTTATTAAAAATGAAGTTTCAAATTCCATCAAAGGAAGTTTTTGGATAAGAACTTCAAAAATATCGGTCCATGACATATAAAAACATATTTTGTCCTTCTTAGCATACTCACTGTGCGTAAACCGATGACCGTACCTTTAGTTACGATTATCCCAACATGGCGGCAGATAATACGCTTCGGAACTTTTCACGCGATATTCTAGTTGTTCAGATACATTCAGATAAATTCAATAATGCACTTAGATGCAGGTTGACATGCAGACGAGGTTCTAAAAATATTACCTTTTATAAATACATATTAATACAGATATTCAAGTTTGAAAAATCGGGCGTGATGACGGTAACTAGCATGTAACTGAAAAGTATGGATGACGGTAACTGCATACAGGAAAGTAATAAAATGTGCATTAGCGTGTAGGAAATAGCAAATATTCACCATTGAAGAGGTCACAGAGGGTGGTTGAAGTCAGAAACACCAGCTGATCATCTGATAACCTGTGTAATGATTTGTATTAAAGGTTTTTTTTTTGTATTTTAGAAGCACTAAACAACGTTCTGGACAACGTAATGCAGGCATCTTTTTAAAGATTTATATCACACTGTTTTCATTTTGTTACCAGCACTGTATAATATCATTAATTCAAATGAATTTTATTTTAAACATTATGCGGTTTAATTTTCTTATGATGTGTTCTAATTTGATTTTAGAGTTCATTTGAAGGTGTTGGATAAGTAGATCTATATCAACAGCCGTTTGCAAAACATTGTCCTTGTTTGTTGATTGTTAAATTTTAGAAAATTCATTTTTTGAATTATTAAGAAAACGTAAAAACAAATGTTTAACGAATACTTCCTGAAAATAATGTTTCAAGTAATTAGTGAAATCCATGGAAGTTCATTTTATCACTAGTAGGTGTTGATATTTTGACAAGTATAAAGGAAACCAGTAAGAACTCCATATTTGCACTTATTTAAGCCCAGGACCTAATAACTGGTTTTACCTGTTTTGATGGAGAAACATGAAAAACGTATTTAAACCCTGGGCTTAAAAAAAAATATGACTATAATATAAGGATATTTGTATAGAAATTTCATTAACTATCAACAGCTGGGAATAGCCATTGACAGAACACAATAATTTTGTTTTGAACGGGGAAAAATAGCAAAATGATTGAATGACTTGAGTGATTTGATCCTACACATTGTAATGTAGAATGATTTATGATATTAAATAAACTGATGATACTGGTGATACTTGAAGGCAACCTTTTGCAATACACAGATTTCATAGTAATAAACATTTTAATTTTTATTTCAGTCAGTTATCCATAATATCCAAGGGATTTATATGGCACGCATTCTGACTTTAAGCTTGCTATTGCCCTTGTGAAATGATATAAATACAATGAAAACAATTAAACGAGTAGTCATTGACAACAATGAGATGACATGATACTTACAAACGGTGATATTTATAAGAAAATATATTTTGTAGCTATATAAAAGGACGACGCGTATATATTGAAATCTTTAAAAAATATAACTGCGTAGTTCCTGTGTGCAGTAAAATACATGAGCTGGTTACTAACAGGAAGCTATGCAGTTTGAAAACCTTACTTTATTGGTTACTATCAGACTAGTATATGAATCATCTAGCTTTTTATTTGTTCCGCTATCCCGGGTGCAAATGTAATTCGACCCTATTCTGTGATTTTAGAGTCGCATTTGATTCCTCTTGAACCTAGACTTTGTAAACTCTTAAGTATGCGTCAATCTTGTGAATTAGACCTGTTTAGAGTTTTATGCTATTCGGTGTCTTCGTGTGAACCAGACTACATATCACAATGCGATTAATATACTCTGGCTACAAAATCCAGGACAGTGGATGTTTGCCGGAAAATAAAAGTTTTTGTAAAACTATGGTTTAGCGAAATCGTTTCTAATTTGATTCAGGGTGACAATTTTAAAACAGAATAATTATTACTAGATTTTGACAACTATAATCTTAATTTTAAATGTTCGTTGAATTCAATACAGACTTTATGGAGGTGTGTTTATCCTTTTGAGTGCGAACGGCGCCGCTTGACAGACATTCCAAATTTCAAGAAATACGAAAAGGGACCAAACTCTAAAATTTGAATTCTAGGAAAAAGCAGGGGGAAGTTCGTTTGAAATTCCAAATAAAAGGAAGCGGCTATAAAAGGGTTTATGAGACCTCAAAATACAATACACATGACACGATAATGAACTTAAATGATTTCTAAATATTAAATTAGAATTCAAGATGATTTGTCTAATTGTTCTTTGTTTATTTAAACAATGTGGGGAATCAGTGGGATGAAAAGAATGAAAGGTAAAGAGTCTGATTGATTTTGAAAATTTGACAAACAGTAATTACTATACTTAAATTCAAACTACATGAAGAGAATTATTGGAATTTTACACTATGATTATTTATTAAAATCTTAATGATGATAACACTCATTGCCCAATGCAATGTTGACAATTCTAAACATTATGATAAACTTTTTTTTGAGAAATCGAACTTATTTATCATATCTAGTTATAAATAATGTTTCAAATGACAACTTAAATGAACACAAGTAATTTAGGTTTTAAGTTAGTTTATGAATAAACGCTGGGTTTAATGCCTCGTTGAAAGAAAAATCGCCTGCGTTCAATAATCATGGAGTTCGAAAGAAGTATTGGAATTCTTAAAATACACTATGATAAATGTTTATAAAGTGAAATGAGGCCCAGCTATATGTGTTCTGTTCCATGGCTGCGTATTGAATAGGAACGTTTGTCTAAGTCTTAGAGGATATTTGTGTTTTCTTGACAAATACCATGTTTATCTCATCGAGTAAGGAAGAAAGTTTATATGCCTCACGAGATGAGATAAACATGGTATTTGCCAAGAAAACAAAAAATTTCTATTTATTTTATGATTTAATTGTTGTATTTCTAAAAAAACTTGAAGTTCATTTACGTTGAGTCGGCTCCACAGAGAGCCCGTCGCCAAGCACCAATATAACGTCATGAGCGTGTCATTGCGTCAGAGCATTGTTCGATGACGTCAGGTCGTTGTTATTATTAGGGTAATGCTGTTTTTCAGGGCATTATCATTTGCAGAAGCCCAAGGCCTTCAATTAATTGCCCGACGAAGGAGGGCAGTTGAAAAGACCGCGGGCTTGTGCAAATGATAATGCCCTGAAAAACTGCGTTACCGTTATTATAGCTAAATGGATGGAGTTTGTTCTTATGTACGCATTTTACTCTTTTACTCTTAGTTACACTTGTAGAGTAGAGCCGTGCTTTTCCGTACACCCGAGGAAAGGAACAATCGTGGCGTTATAGCAATTCATATCAACCTCACTGTTAATTGATTTTATAAAAGCTGAATGATTTAAACATTAGATTCTGCTTTTATTTTTAAGAGGGGAATTCATTTATTTTGTGTAATAACGAATGTATCAGCTGTATCACCGTTCGAAAATTCCGCACACTTGGCTGGTAATTCCGTACACGAAAGCTGCCTATTCCGTACACTTGCTTAAATATGTGATAATTTTATTGAATTAACATATAGATTGCTAAATGTATTTGATCTAGACGAATCTTGAAGATGTATGTAACAATGTTTTTGTTTTTTAATATTTGAAGATTCAGCAACTTGGTCTCAAATACATTTGTTTGATACCATATAGCATACCAACAATGATGATTTATCACATTTTCGTAATCACTGTAAACATAGAACGTCAGTGACAGATTTTTAAAGCCATCCATAATGACATTTTGACTTAATTTGCGCTGCAATCTTAATCCCCATATATACACAAGCAAATAAAGAACATATTTTTCATCTTTTGACAATTATCAACTCTTTATTTGTAGCAGAACAATTAAATCTTGACTAGGCTCCTAGACTAGTATATTGTTATTGAGTATATTGACCTCTATTAATTGCGGTTTATATAAGATATTTTCAATTTAAATCATCATATATGGCAATTTATATGCACAAAATCCAAATCAGATGTCAAATATGTCTTTTTAAGTTTTGATAAAAAAAATCTAACAAGGGAAAAGCCCAAAAAAATTGCATTTTCCTTTGAAAATTCGTAAAGTGATACTATCCTGTCATTAATGTATGTTGTAAAACAAATTAAACTTATTCAAAGAAGCAAAGTTGGAAAAAACATTTAGAAATGATTTTTTTTAAAAGTTTTATGGGTGAAAATCCTTTTCTGTTTGGTGGAAGTGAGAGGGTTAAACCGAAAATTGGTGTACGGAATTAAAAGCACCCTGCAAAAGCAGTAAATTTAGCTGCGTGCTATTCCGTACACTTTTGTTAGGTCTTATTTCGTTTTTAAAATACAGTGTTCTGATTCAGGTATGACTTAAGATTGTTTATCAAGTTCCAAACATGTTATCTCAATGATTTATTTTCTTTATAAAAGTTCAAATTGATTAAGGAATGGCCCGAATAGCGTAAAGTTATGAACGACCTTGAATGACAATAACTATGAAGGTCAGGGTAAAAAAATGGGCGTGACCAATCGTATTCAACCAATCACCATTTTTAGCTCATCAGGTCTGAAAGACCCGATAGGCTTATGGCATGGCAAGGCGTCCGGCGTCCGTCCGTCCATCCGTCCATCCGTAAACTTTTCACATTTTTTACTTCTTCTCCAGAACCAATGACTCTAGCGAGCTGAAATTTGATGTGTAGACTCCTTGGCCAATAGGGATTCTAAATTGTAGAGTTTGTGACCCCATGACCCCAAATGGGGTCACAGGGGTCAAAACCTTAAAATCCTATTTTCATCTTCTTCTCCAGTTCCAAAAGGTCTAGAGAGCTGAAAGGTTGTGTGTAGACTCCTTGGCCAATGGGGATTTTAAATTGTAGATTTCGTGACCCCATGAACCCAAATAGGGTCACAGGGGTCAAAACTTTAAAATCCTATTTTCATTTTCTTCTCCAGTTCCAAAAGGTCTAGAGAGCTGAAAAGTTGTGGGTAGACTCCTTGGCCAATGGGTATTCTAAATTGTAGATGTTGTGACGCCATGACCCCAAATGGGGTCACAGGGGTCAAAACCTAAAAATCCTATTTTCATCTTCTCCTCCAGTTCCAAAAGGTCTAGAGAGCTGAACATTTTTTAGTAGACTCCTTGGCCAATAGGGATTGTAAATTGTAGATTTTGTGACCCCACGACCCAAAATGGGGTCACAGGGGTCAAAACTTTTTTAAAAAACCTATTTTCATCTTCTTCTCCAGTTCCAAAAGGTCTAGAGAGCTGAAAAGTTGTGAGTAGACACCTTGGCCAATGGGGATTCCAAATTGTAGATTTCGTGACCCGAAGATGCCCAAATGGGGTCAAAACCTTTAAAACCTATTTTCATCTTCTTCTCCAGTTCTAAAACGTCTAGAGAGCTGAAAAGTTGTGTGTAGACTCTTTGGCCAATTAAGATTCTAAATTTTACATTTGGTTATGCCTTGACCCCAATTGTGGTCACAGGGGTCAAAACCTTAAAGAAGTATCCCCATCAAAAGTCTGATGAGCTACAGAGCCCATGGCTCTATTTTTATTAAATGTTTGACAGAAAATGACAACCTGAATAAGTAGGCATGTTTACAAAATTGTTTTGGCTTGGTCGGGAATTATTGTTTTCGCTTTTAAAGTAAACTAGAGACGTCAGGAAGCAAAATATCGAGGTGTACGGAATTAGCCGACTGTACGGAATAGCACGGCTCTACTATACATGAACAAAAACGACAAAATAAGCATTGGGTCACAGCCGACACACACTATGACGTCACAAGTGAAGGATGACGTCATAATCGCGATCGTCATCTGGCTGATTCGAACCCGTACGGAATGTAGCCGTTGAATGAGAAAACTGAAGCATTCTGTATCATGAAACTCTCTAATTGATGCAAAGATATATTTAATAATTAAACTGAATATAAGAACTTTGAATTTTTATGAAAAATTCGTCTTTGACAAATGTTGGATAAAACTAATTTAGGCTACGCAAATTGCAACTAAGAATGATAATCCTTTTAAAATTTGTTTAACCCTCGATAAGTTAATGCCGTTCTTTTGTCACATGATATTTAGGATGATATATGCCGAAAGTTCGCGTCCTAAGGTAAAAGAAAGTAATTACATTGGTTCAAAATATTCGAGTCGATACGCTTATACGGTCGCCATATTTGTTCAAGACTTCACAACTAAATTCTAATGTGACGTCACTTGGCTACGAAGTGATATTGGCCCGTCGTCAAGGTTTAGCGGGCCATTATCATTTGCAGCGGCCCGCTCATTTCTGATAACATGAGGGCGTTTTCATGATAACTCCATCCATTTTAGCTATAACAGTCACTAGTGACTGATAACACGGTCCATTGTTATTGTCACTAGTGACTGATAACACGGTTTACTGTCATTGATAGATCTCGGTATTTCACCCCCAATCATATAATAATAGGTCATCATTCAGCAAGTCGGAATACACACCATGAAATAAAAAGGGTAAACATATAGATACAAAATATATATATATTTTAGGTACCGGGCCGATTACTTTGAATATAAAGTATCGCCGTTAAGTATACGTCATTTCAACGTTGTGTAACTCAAGGTAGTCCTTAAAGTCAGCACAGTCCTTAGAGTCAGCAAGTTAGCGACTATGATTAAGGTGTACCCCTGGCCAGTCTAAAAGCATCTTTAGCTGGTCTTGTTTCATATCTAGGTATGAAAAGGGTCGTTTGTAAGAAACAAACGGAAGATAGTGTAATGTGTTTTGAAACAAAAGCACCCTTTGAAGACATTGAATGATAATAACATGACAGCACTATTTAGACAAACATGTAAATGTGTGCATAATATTAAAAACCATTTTTTCGAATATTTTACTGTTTTTTGTGTGTGTATAAATGTATTTGTTTTGTTATAGTCAAAAACAAAATGTTATATCTAAACTCAAATGTACGTTTGTTACTCTAATGCATTTTAGTTATTATCACTATTGAATTACTGGCATTTTGGTGAAAAGAAAAGTCCCAAGCTAAAGCAGTATTTCAGCCTACAAAATGATTAAATCGTTTGTATGTAAAATTCAGTAAAATAACCCTAGGAACAAATATTTTAACGCTCTTTTAATTTGATGGCTTCTCTCAAGTATGAGGAATAGTTTTATGATAAAACGGAACTAAAAAAATCTAAAAATTATTCACATTTTCACCTCACCTGGCCTGTAAGGCACGGCATGTTGTCCGTCCGTCCCCCCGGAAACTTTGTGCATTTTCAACGTCTTCTCGAAACTCCTCGACTAGTCAGGACATAAAATAAGGGCCACAGGGGCCACACCTTTAAAGTGACACAGAGTAAACTTTATTTGGTTTTGATAAGCTACAAAATATCTAATATGCTGATCGAAGTTCATATCTCATCACTGGACTTGCAAATATATCCATTTATGCATAATATCTCTAAAATGCTTGATTTTATGGAAAAATCATGAGGACATCTCAAATACGTTTAATTTCCGAAATTATGCATTCAATTAATCTACCTATTATATAGTTACAATACCTAATAAACACTATCGAATCGAATCTTCCTGTCAGCTTATGACAGCATAGAGATGAGCTACAGAGCCAAAGGCTCTATTTTTATGATTTAGGACTGAAAATCTAAAGGCTGGATAGCCTCTTATAGTTCATAATACCAGATGTTTAAATACATGAAGAGCAGCTTAAAAATGTTGCTCATTAATTTTGTCTTCTATTGTGTAGTTTTATCAAATAGTCGATTATACCTCCACTTCAGATTTGTCTTATATTTTAATCATTTACAAATAAGGAGGTCTTTGTTAATCAATAAGTAAATAATAAATCAGCAACTGTTAAGTCCGATCGCGAGTCGTTATTCCATTCAAGTTTTTATTTCATGGATGTTTCTTCTGATCGATATACGATCAATTCATCATAGGAATTTAATGAACAAAATAATGAGTGCAGAATTATTTTATATATGTATTCTTCCAAAATGTAATAAGTTATTATTGTTACAACTAGCATGAGTTACTAGATTAAGCTTCGTTTGTAGTGTGTTACGGGGAATCCAATTATCTTTTACTTTACTTTGAGGTGTCTATATTTCGAGTAACACTCAAGTTAGAAACGTCCAACGAACGAATGTTTTGTGTAACACTACCAAAATGAAATAACGCTGATCCTAATGTGTTCAATAAGTACATAGAAAACGACTGCTTCTTAAGTGGCACTAGTATAGTCTATACTTCATCCCAGGGAATTAGCTTCATGACAGGCAAGAGTGGACAGATACACAAACACGATAATGACGTCACAGAGATGATGGTTTATTCGTTACGACAACAGAGTAGTTGTTACAAAAGTAAAGAAGGTGAGGTCAGTTGTGATGTTGACGGCCATGGAGGCATAGTGAATGCCTCATGGCCCATACCCCACTTGCTGACTCTACTCCATGCAAAAATCCAATCTAACTTCCACCAATTTGTCCACTGAATACAATATATCTGGAAAGCTCACATATATATTTCATAATATTTGACTTTTGATTTTAAAACATTGAGCAAACAATATGTCAGAATAGGTTGTGATTGACATTCACTTCCGTGCGTCTCAATCATACAATTGTATATTTTAATAACAGTAAGTGATTTACGAAGAATTGGATAATTACCGAAGCATATAATGCCTATATAAAAATACTTCAATAAAATAGTAATTGCCTCAGACGACTTCCCAAGACAATCGGACAAGGCAACATCCTAAAACAATGAAACAAAGTTTCAGTTGTGAAGTTGGGGGCCGAGATCTTTAATTGTTTAGCTCGGAGAGATAAACAGTATTACGCAGACAGCCGACAACAACATTTATGGTTCAGTGCACATCTAAGCTGCAGCCTCTTACCTGGCCTATGTAGTGCCCTGAATTGTAATAAAAATCGCAAATTGTAATACATGCCGTGAATTGTAATAAAATTTGCCTCAAATTGTTAAAACTCAAAGTCTGCCGCAAATTGTAATAAATCCTGCCTCAAATTGTAATACCTAAACTAGGATTTGTCAGAAAAGCTTCTACATCAGTGTTAACACATAAACTTGTCTATTGATTGTTCAAACTATCTCAAATCATCACAACAAGTTCCCTTTCAAGTCTTCTTATTTCAAATTGAGTCAAGTGATTCAAATTTGTATTCAAACTTTACTTTTCATCAAAAATGTTAATGAAACTGTTTCAATAGCCTAAATTCATTTGAAATATTCCTTCTTAAATGAATAAAGTTTTATTCATTCAGTTCCATTGAGATAAACAGGATTTATTACAATTTGAGTCCAGTGTTTCAAAATTTCACACTTGCCCTGAATTGTAATAAACTTTTCAAAATTACTATGTTTCTTTTCAGAAATATGACTGAAAGTGTCTTTTATGGCCTAAATTCATTTGAAATAGACCTTAGAAAATGAATAGAGTTCGATTATATCCAGTTTCATTGATATAAAGAGGGTTTATTACAATTTGAGTCAAGTGTCTCAAAATTTCACACTTGCCCCGAATTGTAATAAACTTAAAAAAAATCTATGTGTTTTTCAGAAATAGGACTACAATTGCTTATATAGTCTTAATTCATTTGAATGATTCCTAAAACTGAATAAAGTTCGATTCCATCCAATTTCATTGACATAAAGAGGGTTTATTACAATTTGAGTCAAGTGTTTCAAAATGTCACACTTGCCCTGAATTGTAATAAACTTTTCAAAATCTATGTTTCTTTTCAGATATATGACTGAAAGTGCCTTTATGGCCTAAATTCATTGGAAATAGTCTTTAGGAAATGAAAAAAGGTTCGATTCCATACAGTTTAATTGACACAAAAAGGTTTATTACAATTTGAGTTTATCTGTCTCAAAATTTCACACCTGCCCTGAATTGTAATAAACATTTCAAAAATCTATGTGTTTTTCAGAAATAGGACTAACATTACTTATATAGTCCAGATGACAAACAAGAAGAAGTGATTTTTAATACACATTCTATATCAAATAAAGAAAAATTCTACACCTACATTAAAAAAACCCCCCAAAAAACTAAGATATTTCTCGTGCAGACCATCTCATCATAGTCAGATGGATCGCATATTAGCCTTGTGTTAATTAATGTGTCTGCGTGCTGGGTTTCTGAAAGTGTCTGAGTAGTGGCTGTCTTCGTAATGGCGTATAATCCTGGGAGAGGGATTTTACAGCAGTAGATTTGAAATATAATTATATTAACCAATCTCATTAGAAATGATACCATATTTCCTTCACTGCGTTACGCAGATTATAGATCTACCTTCGTAGCGTAGTGCAGCAAACAGATCATATTTTAAAAAGATTGATTGACTGAAGGCACTGTTACTCGACTGACGCCAACTAATTACTTTGTTACATTTACGAACAAAATCTCAAGTTGCGACACCTCCTTTGTTGTCATAATTTTTTTACGGAACTTGTTGAATAATTTTTGTGTGCTGCGATCTTTAAGTGGAACGCAAATGAACAAAATCGTAATGCTTAGATCGATTTTACGAAGTCTGGAACGATACGAACGTTTAGTGAAACAGGGCCCAGGGTTTTAGTAGTTCGTGGAATATATATATTTTTTTCATAAAATACCTCAAAACGATTTTAAATATGATTAGTTTATGTTTGCAGTACAATCTGTTATAATTTTTTTTCTACATGTATTTATCACACAGCTCGCTATACAAAGATGAAAACATTTGTAACAATATATCAAACATAAATCTCTTAAAAAATAATACATGTGTGTGATATTATGAAATATATGAAATACAATTATATAAGATATTATAAGTTTGTTTGACGAAAAACTAGCTTTGGTTAAGTTCTGAAAACTACACTTCAAAATGATCAAAAACGCATGCATGTTTGTTTTCTAATTGATTTATTATCTTTATAGAGATTTATCATATAATCAATAATGAAGGAACTATATTTTGGATACCATGTTTGAATACAACGATGTTTTTTACAGGACAATCAGTTTTTACAATGTAGCCTTTTTGTCAATTTTAGCGGTAAACTATATCACCAAACTATTTGAAACATGTAAGTAAACAATTCAAGATGTCACTTGTGCCTATTTCGGCAACCTATTTTAACAGTTATTGCTGTTATTTGCCGACCGCGATTGAGAAAGCAGCTGAACAAAGTTTGACTTTTTTTTGCAACTTTTAAAATATTTAGTCACCAAAGTATTAAAATCTGTAAAATAGACATTTCAAGATGCCATTTGTATATATTCCGGCAAAACAATTTTAATAACGTACCGTTGGTAAGTGATCTTATTTACAACTAACAGCTCTGAGAAAGCAGCTGAATTATCATTCATTTGTCAGCGATAAAACTTTAAACTTATTTGTGCAAGTATTGCATAGTTTATCATCAAAGTATTTGAAACAGTAAAATAAATATTTCAAGATGACATTTGTATATATTTTCACCAATGATTTATACAAATAGTTGGTATTTCGCAGACCGGGACTCCATCTTTGAGAAAACAACTGATTATGTAAATTCGAGTGGCAAACAAAATTTTATTTTTTTGTGCAATTATCAAATATTTTCACATAATTGTATTCAAAATATCAAAATATAGATTTTAAGATGCCATTTTTTTTGAGTGGTTGAACTAATTTTCAAAATAAAGATATAATTATCAATTATTTTATCATAAAACTACTTAAAATATAAAAATAGACATTTTAATTAGAAAATAAATAGCTGCGTTTGTCAAATTTCCGGGATTCATTGTTATTCAACACCCGCAAATTTAGTTTAAAACCGACGGCGTTAGCCGGAGGTTTTAAACGCTTAAAATTGCGGGTGTTGAATAACAATGAATCCCGGATATTTTACAAACGCAACTATTTATCGATATTGTAACATGACCGTTAGTTATAAGCTTTTTAAGAGCGAACTCTATTTTTGCGTAGGGAACTCTGAGTTGAGAGGATCTAACGACTGATCCATTATTGTTATAGGTGTTCGCAGCTATAAAGAAGAAGGAATTCCCAGTGTTATAGACATTAAAATAGTGTTCTTATATTGCAAACCAGTTTCACTCATTAAGATGAGATCTTATAGTTTTCACTTTGACATTTATGAGAGAGAAAACGGTTATAACTCATAAACTAACAGGAACAAACCCGACTGAACAAATATCTTAAACTCGCCTAGACCATTGTGACGGTGACGTGATCATTATGACGTCATAACCGTTGGCCTTTGTGACGTCGTGCAATGGGAACGGCATTCGAAAGAAACCGGCCGCATGGCGCAAGGCGGCAAATTAGGAGAAACTTAGCCAATAAGAAAGTTTAGTTACATACAACTAAAGCAAATAGAAAAGGATTTTTGGCATCTACGGGATTGCGCAAGTAATGAAAATGACAACAACAACAGTAAAATGCGAATCGGACACGAATATTGGGAGAAACAGAACATTTTAATGTTGAGGCGGACCAAATAATGTATCCTTTCGCGGTGATTCGCCTCAGCCAATTTGCGGGTGTTCATTGCCATTAACACTGGGAAATCCTTCAAATCAACCAATCAGAAACGAGTATTTACCGAAGTCATGTTACAATATGCCATTTGTTTATGTTTTTATGAAAATTTTCTTTTATTTGATGAACTCTGAAATTAGCCATTTTGTTTTGACTTTGCGCGGTTGAACAAAGATTTAAAAAATCATGGCAATTTCCAATAAAAATGTCATCAAAATGTTTGAAATATCAAAATAAAGATTTTAAGATGCCATGTGTATATGTTTAATAACAACAAACATGTTTATTCCAGGCCGGCCGATGATTCTCAACTCACAGAAAGTGTACAGACAGCTACAAGTGGAAGATTTTGGACGGGAACTGAACAACATGGAGGAGAGTGGATGGAGAAACACTCCGGGTCGGTTCAAGAAGTTCTGGGGGACTTGTAGCAGTCCGCTCCCCCTCTCTCCCTCCCCCTCCCCCCTCACGTCTCCCTCCTACTGGGAGACTCAATCTACACTGAGGTGGAGGAAGGAAGGCGGGATCCTGCTGGAGATGGGGGTGAAGGAGGGAGAGAGCAACATGGACGAGTGGCGCTGGGTTTCTCATCTCCCCGGCGGGGTCGCCGTGTCTGTGAGGGACTGGTGTTCCCGTCACCCCGGCCGTCTCTGTATCCCGGTGTGGAGGAAAGATCAGGAGGAGGAGGGTGGGGGACATCAGATTGGTGAGTGTGTCTCTCTCCCCCTCCCCACATCTGGTGTAGAGCTCACCTTCACCTTCGGGTTGGTGCTGGATATGGGGAGGGGGAGGGTGGCGTTCCTAGACGTGGGGAGGGGGAAACTCTTGTGTAAATTAGACCTCAAGTTCACCCAGCGGGTTTTCCCCATGTTTCACGTTTATCAAGACAACAACTGCTGTGCTACAAGAATGAGACTGGTCAGCGGGCGCGAGATCTCCGTCACTGACCAGAAAATACAACTCATTCAGCAGGCCTTGTCAGATTGAATATAGTTAGTTTATATTGTTTTTATGTGTTGTGAATTTGTAAATAATAACAAGTTATAGTTAGATCAAAATTAGAATGTTATACACGTTACTTTGTGAATGTTGTTAGTTTGTGAACTGTCAGTAAGAATATGGAATGATGACTGTGTAAAAAAGTAAGAGATACAAGTCATGCTTGAAAATACTCTAATTGTATTTCTTATGACCTAACATGAAAAATAAATATACATTTGAACCATTTTGGAAAATAAAAACCCAATTTTAATCACTACGAATGTTCGTCAGAAAAAGCGGTCTTCAAATGTTCATTCCAATCACTTTAACAAGCAAACGATTTGCTGAAAAATTGTCTAATATCTGTTTTAAAATGTTGTCATTGTATTCATTATAACATAATATGAAAAACAAATATACATTTGAACCCTTTTTAATTACTTTTGGAAGATAAAAACCCAATTTCAATCACTACCCAAGTCCGTCAGAAACCGCGGCTTGTTGAGTGAAGCGGCCTGTAGCAAACAAACAAAAATTGTCCAATATCTGTTTTTAAGTGTTGTTATTGTATTTGTTATAACATAATGTGAAAAACTAGACCACATTTGCATACTTTTAAACATTGTTTAACAATGTATTCTTGTTCTTGTAATTTGGTTGTGGCTGACATGAATTAAAACCGAAGTAGGCTTATTAATTGTCGTGGACATATTAAAAAACAAATTCAGGCATGAAATTATAAACAATATCTATGAACATGCATTGTTAATGAAAAGTTTAGGAAAACAGTGGTGTTATCGTTTGGAAAAAAGACACGAATATGACTTTAGCACACACAAAAAATTATTTATTATTTCAGTGACGATTCATGCACAGGCTATTGAGAATCCCTGCAAAATCGAACATGTCAAAGTACACGACCTGAATAATAATTTTTGTTTTATTTTACGCATCAATGTCAATTTTTCTACCTAACATTTATATACAACTGTTTTTCAGCGCTAAATGCATTTTCAGAGGATGATATTTTAAAACACATCAGGCAAGTAAATTTATGCATGTACGCGTATATGGCAGGATTTCCCGTTCGTTCTACAGCGGACTGTGACGTAATGTTGCTCGTGCGTATGATGTCATTGTATTCAAAGAAAGCTCATCTTCGTGTTTTCAAGCGCCAAACTATCCGTGTAATAGGCATACTGCTCAGGGAGTGCGTCTTGTCATGTCTTAAATTTATCAAAACCAGTTAGTTTGTGTATATATTTTGGTTGTTTGCGTGCTAGCTTCAACCAAACTTCATACACTTATCAATCATGATTCCTAGATGTGCATTTACAGGGTTATAACTTATAGGCCTACCAACAAAATTTAATGTTTTTTTATTTTTGTGATTTTCATGGAACCATGACTAAACAGTGATATATGACAAAGTCCTTTCTACGGAGCATATTTCCGAAACTATATAGGCCTATGCTAGCTTCACCAAATTTCATACACTTATGAAGTTATCAACAATGGATGTGCTTTTTGATGATTAGATTAACAAATGATTTTTATTTTTTTGCGGTTTCCATAGAAACAAAATTGACCAAGAAAGTGATTCTATGATGAATTACTTAGTGAAAAATTCATCTCAGCTCCACAAAACTTGTCAATTATGATCCCTTTATATGCCTTTTGAGGGTAAAACCAATATGCTGTTTTTCTGTTCTGTGCTTTCCGTTGGAAAACATGACTTGCAAAGTGACTCAACAAAGATAATTTGGTCCTCAGCAAATCTTATAGAATATTCATGATAACTGCCTCAGATTTTTATGACTTACACAATGACTTATCTTTTAAACTGTATTCTAAACTATCATAAGACTTAACCAAAAGTTTATCAATTTTACTATTCGAAATTCTTTGAACAAAGAGGGAAGCGGGTATGTGACCTCTGCTGGCTTCTTCACTTGTCTAAAATCAGCAATGTTTAAATAGTGTAAATAAATAAGAATTTACAAATATTGAGTTACACACATATTATAATGTTTAGCCGTTTTTAGTATAATATATTTTCTTTTTTTTTTCATTTTGTTTACAAACCATTTTCATTATTGATTGCAAATTAATTGTAAATAATTACAAGAATCATATTGCATCCATAGAAGCTATAACGTGAGTAAATTAGTCTTCGTTTGCCATGAAACAATCTGAGCTTGGAACTAAATTGGGAGTATGTGTTATTTGACTAAGTGCCTTAATAACCAGTATTTAAGAACTGGTGTGTTGGTTTTTTTATATGGTACTCTTAAATCAGAACACTATCGAAAATGTTGAATCCAAATTGTACCAGCCAGGCAAACCAGGAAGTTTTGTGTTTATTTATTCAATAAATGAACATTATTTTACAGCGAATTCCGCGTTGCGTCTCGAGATGACAATAGCCAATGGAAACTTATACAAACCAGGGATGATTAAAGTGTACAAAAGAAATACCAAAACAAAACTTTTATTATGTGTTGTTAATACTGTCTGTTTTAATCAGATAGGGGAGACCGGGGCATGTTCGTCTTTTCTCTGAAATTGAGACAACATGACTTTACTCCCAAACTGACTTTAAAATGGCGACAGTCCAACATATTTTGTTTGGGAAGAAAACCCGTTTTTCATCTAGCTGAGTAATTTATTCGACTTCAGTTCACTTTGTTGTTGACTGTTTTTAGGAATATGTTCTCAAGTGAGCATAAACCAACATGCCAAGACGTATGTGTAACCAGGAACATTATATAACATAACTGTATATAGAGTCCCTAACAACTTATTTTGGTATGAGGGGTGTGTTTTTCGCAGCACAGAAAAAAGAGCAAACGTTTTGTGGGGTATGTTTGGTCATTACAGGCGGGGAACATGTGGCCATGAGGATCGACGAGTCACAAAAATGTGAAGGTCCTCCTCGAAACCATTCTTCTAAAGGTCCTCCTCCTCAATAGGACCCTCTTGTAGGTCCTTGGAGATTAGTAAAGTAAATGTGGTATTTTATTGTCCCAAATATCGAAAACAATGAAAAACATCTTATTTCTCTTTAATTGTTGAAGGCTGAACATGTTCTGATTGATCCTAAAGTTGGCCGAACCTGCTTCTGATGGAAACCGAACCTGCCCCGATGCGGGGTATGTTCGGTTTTTCAAATCGTCGTCTTAAAAGCTTAGTAATTGGCAAACTAGTTACGTAAGGCACTTTCAACAATTATTGCAATTAAGTTAGATATGTCTCAATATATGTACATATTGCAAAACAACCCCAACTCATTATCTCTATTTTTGTGGAAATAATACGTACCGGCCCCTGTCTCCCTACATGAGATATCGTACCTTTGAGCGAAATAAGCCGTTTGTATTCAGGATAATTCCGTGCACCATGAAATTTCTTATACTGTAACGATCTGTGGAATGGCAACACCAAACAGCACACTTTGAATCGAGAACATGTTTTGTTGATTAGAAATATATCATGATCTTTGTATTACTTTTGTTTTGCGTGTGAAAATTGTTTGCATATGTTGTAGATTTTTCCTGTTCCTGTTTCTGTTATTTATACTGAAAATATGAATTTTAGTGCGTTTGCGTCTAAAGATAATAATATTTTATCTAAATAAATCTAAAGTGCGGCACATTATTTTCCATGAGCTAGCATCATTAATTAAAGGGTCAGTCCTATAAGGGTATTTTTTGTGGAAACTAAATTAAAGAGTACTAGTACCTCCCTGTTTCATACTTATACAGGATTATTACATGATTATTTCACATTTTTTTTCATATATGTAAGTGAGGGTAACATCTTAGTGGTTCAAGAGGGAACAATTTGACATAAAATAGAATGCATCACTGCATCCTCTTGAATTTCGTTTCTACAAAATAAATAAAAAACCCGATAGGACTTCCCTTTGACTAGATGGTAAGATATATTGTTGTATCTGTTCTTTGTTATTTAACATGTGATAAGAAGGTTCACCAATGATGAGAAGAAACAGTTTGGTTTCACGCACTTTTAAACATATGCCGTTCCTTCTCACTTAGAATACAGCTAGCTCTTACAAACTCCTACGTATTAAGATGTCTTGAAAAAATTTAACATTTGACTTAAATTTAGATCGAAAGGATTGTTTGCAAGTCATTAAAGCAATTCCATCTATAGCATGAGTGAGTGATATATCTATTACATACATTGCTGTCTGAACGATTGCTTGTTGTCCCTTACTTTCCTTATCACCTAATTCCTTTCTAAATCTCAGTCCGTCTGACCAGTCTATCTTTTATCAAGCAGTTTTTTTGTAAGCATTAATTTAAAAAAATATCGGCGAAGGTTGCGCCTCACTTAAATATTTTATGAATATCTTTGACCATCCCATTTCATCCACTGTTTTTTAACAATGTTTTATATCTATTTGCATCTATATTTGATAATAATTATGTTTTGATTTATGGAACATATTGTACTATATGGTGTCTCATAGGCCTATTATGGCCGGGTGCTTTATATCTAACATGGAATGGTTTTATGTCTGCAAGTTTTTAATATTCTAAAAACGTATTACTTGTAACAGGACGTGACACCGAAATAAAATAATTTTCATCATCTTCTTCTTCTTCTTAATCTATGTACTTGCAACGCCGGCGAGGAACGAGGGACCTAGTTTTCAGCTGCGTCCGTACGTCCCGGTTCTCATGAGCTGATGAACTCCAAGTCTTCAAATGTGGCCACAGCTAGTCTATCAGCCAGACCCTAAAATAAAATGCAAGCCTAAGCAAGTCTATGATAAGACTTGAGAGCTAAATTTTAGGAGAAATTGCAGTCTCCTTTTTTCCAAATTTCAGATATATTGAAAACAATTCATTTAAGAGTCTTATTGTTAGACTAGGTCACAGCCTACGTAGGGAGATTATCTGCAGACACCATGCAGTCACTGGGTGACCGTATTTTCAAGGTCACCAAGGCACTTGAACCACTTTTGAACTGTTGTTTACGCATTTTCTTATGAACTGTTGCACTCTATGTCTTTAAATTAGGTCACAACATACATTGCGGATAAAACATTGGCTTATTGTGATGCTGATCTTATCTATATATAGATATTATATCTAAAGATAGATAGATATTATATTGTATTAACACAAAGCAACTTGTTCATAGTTCAGGTAATAAATCAATCTTAATAAATTAAGATCAACACATTTTTAGCTCACCTTTACAAAGTAAATGTGAGCTTATGTCATGGCGCTTCGTCCGTCGTCCGTCTGTCTGTCTGTCCGTCTGTCCGTCCGTCCGTCCGTCCGTCTGTCCGTCAGTCCGTAAACTTTCACAAAAAAGACTACTCCTCCTAAACGAATCCAGATATCATTCTGAAATTGTAGTATGTTATACCCATGGTGATTCCTCACAGAAAGGTAGACGTTTCAGTTTTGAGAATCCAAGATGGCCGCCATGGCAGCCATATTGAATTTTCAATTAGATTTCAGGAAAAAGACTACTCCTCCTAAACGAATGCAGATATCATTCTGAAATTGTAGTATGTTATACCCATGGTGATTCCTAACAGAAAGGTAGACGTTTCAGTTTTGATAATCCAAGATGGCCGCTATGACAGCCATATTGAATTTTCAATTAGATTTCATGAAAAGACTACTCTTTCTAAACCAATCTAGATATCATTCTGAAATTGTAGTATGTTATAACTATGGTGATTCCGCATAGAAAGGTAGATGTTTCAGTTTTGAGAATCCAATATGGCCGCCATGGCAGCCATATTGAATTTTCAATTAGATTTCATGAAAATGACTCCTTCTCCTAAACTAATCTAGTTATCATTTTCTTATTGTAGTATGTTATACCTATAGTGATTCCTCCCACAAAGGTAGACGTTTCAGTTCTGAGAATCCAAGATGGGCGCGATAGCAGCCATATTGTTTTTTTTTTGTTTTTTGTTTTTTTTTTGATTTGAATACTTTATTGACTCTAATGAAACAATGTACATACACTTAATGAAAACTTTACTTGCAGAGAAAAGGAGTTGTGGGGACATTTTGTTAGGAAAACATACATTAACAACTCCATAGAATTTTAAGAAATATCCCAATGACAATAACTTTAAACGACGTATTTTGCAGTGCATCCAATTATCGACTGAACATCGTGACATCAAATATGCTTGAACGTTTTGTAAGGGTGACCTCTGTGATTCTTTGTTCAATTATCAACGTATTGTAATTTAACAATAACAACGTTTTACAAATTATAGTTTCACTTCTACTATTGCATGCTCCATTACATTGCACTGCAAAACTACCATCAAAAGATTAATTATCAAAGTTACAAGGATATGCAACGAAAACATCATTCAGAAGAAGTTGACAGAATATCCTGAAAATCAGCGAAAAGACGATGGGTTTTAAACAAGGTAAATAGTAAACATTGCTTTATATCACAGTGAATTAGCCATTACAAGAAAAGACACATGACTATCACAAATAGATTATTAAGACGTATTTTATATAAGTGATTTGTTGTCATATGTTAGTAGGATTTGATTTGTATGTGAATGTGTAATCAGCCTCTTAACAATAATGGCATATAAAACAATGACAAATACCCACAATCTAGATATATAGTTTACATGACTTCTATCGTTCACATCAACATACACATATACATCAAACCAATATACATAATTTTTTATACATTTCATTTAAAATATTTAAGTAATTTATTTACTTATCAAAATAAACAAACTATTGCATCAAGCAAAAACTTCAAAGCATAACTCAGTATTTACAATTTCCTTGAACAAAATTCTGCAGAAATAATGAATTCTGCCTTAACAGTGTAATTAACTACATATTGCTGTAAACGTATTGTTTTCAGATCTCGCAATTTTGGTTTAATATCACAAATATATGATGTATTATCCAAATGCACTATCATTATCATTATGTGATATCAAGCAAAGATTACTTATACAATGACTCATCCCGTATCATCTTATCCTAAACGGAATATGTATATCAAATATGATGGTAACTTTGTTTTTAGATTTTGATATGACATAATCTATCTTACTACATGTATTTTCAAGTTGATTATTTTTGTTTTTGAGATTCTGATATGAAGCATTTTTTAGGTCAGCACGATGGTGTAATCAATGGACTGGGAGCCATCAAGTACAAATGAAAGGATGACATTTTCAGGGTAAAAATACTGACAAGACTGGTGACATTTTACTGTAATGTGCCTCCCAGAATGAGAAGTCTCAACCGTTAGAGGATCAAAAAGTAATCATAAGGAGTAAAATATTCCCGTTGTTGGTTTGGATAAACTGAATATATCCTCATAACATTTCCTAACTAGTGTTCCTTCTGCTTTCTTTAGACTTTATCAAGTCCGCGTTTCAAATTAAAAAATTACTCACATAGCCTCTGAATTGAAAGCAATTTGCTAGATCTCAGCACAGTGGTGTAGTGATGTTTGAACTATCAACTGCATGACTGGGACTCATCCAGTACAAATGCAAGAACGACATATTTAGGGGTACAAAACGCACAAGGCTGGTGACATTTTAGCGTAATGTGTCTCCCAGAATAAGCAGTCTCAGCCACTATAGGCTCAAGCAAGGACGTTGGAGTAGCATATCCCCATTGTTGATTTGAGTCAACTTTAAGTCCTGTCCCCTTGGTGTTAATAACAAAGTTAGTTGTATTGTTTCTATCGCAAGAAGCATGACAGTCAAACGGTGATGCAAAGTGTGCACGGTCACATTCAGCTGAGTTGTTAGTAAATGAAGCAAAATAAAGTCCTCTGCCGGCTGTCGATAACTGAGATATAACAGTGATCCTCAGTTTGTAGAACCTAATGGATCTACAGTTACTTGAACGTCCGGTTGAGTCACATGATAGATCAGAGTAATCAACGTAGTTGTCTTGTGGCAAGGTCAGATATTCCAAAGGATTTTCAGTGTTCATATTATGACAGTACATTTTAACTGGTTTATCATGCAACATTTCAGGATACAACCAATATTCGCCATCAGAAAGAGCGTTGTTGCACTGCAACAGAGAGGAACAGTTACGTGCAACACATTTCATCTCAGTCCAGGCCCCATCAGACAGACAACTTACATCACCAATTTTCTCTAATGAACTCTTGCATTCGTATTCTAGAGTGGTTCCAGTTGGCCAGTCATCACCAGAAGTGATGAGTTCTGCATTCAATACATTTGGTGGATTGACACATCCTTCAATACACTTGAACAGACTCCATGTTCCATCAGCTTGGCATTTAGCATTCCCTATTGTCTTGAAGTCTTCATCACATTCAAATGTAAGTTGGTCACCAACATCGTGAGAAATCGGTGACGTGAAGGAACCATTCTGCAGAGTCGGTTTCGGACATTCAACCTTACAGGCAGTCGTTTCATATTCTTCCACGCATACAGAATTGTCTGCACAACTTCTTGACCTACAAGGACCAGCTAGTCTGGAAGGCCAATTTCTTATGTCACTGGCGATCATTCCCACAACAATCTTCACATTGTCTGATTCAGTGTTCGAGCTGCTGTTCTTGTTGAGTTGACACTCCTGTGTTCTTGGTTCATAGTTGAAGGATTGACAGGCTGATCTGAGGAGACACTGTTTGGAACAACCAACTAGACCAACATCTGAAAGTGTGAGAAATGTTGACCCAGTAATGACCGTATCCTCTCGAACATGTTTAAAGTTCTCAATTGAAGAACACATTTGTGAAAAAACTCCAGTGTAAGTCAGCATCCACAATGCTCCAAGAGCCTGGACAAGACGTCTGCTCAACATGATGGGTTCCTCAGAAGTGATTAACTTGAGTTTCATTGTTTAAAATGTACCATCAGCTCAGCTCATTATATTCTACTGTGTTTCGATTGGATTAAATTGATCGATAAAAAGCTCGTCTTAAGCAATCAAAATGAAGTACATCATCATGACGTTCTATAACAGTATAAGAGGGTTGACATAATGACTTATCGACCCTTGACTTGTTATTTTAGTATCCTAGACCAGTTTAGGTTTTTAGAAGTCCAAATCAGAGTGTCTTCCCTTGACGGCGACCAGGTGGCGTTTTTGCAGTCTTGCCGCTACGCCCGCATGGCGTTTGTCGTTTAGCACGCAGCATTAAAGATGCTGTATCATACTTGCAAGCGGTTCAGGATGAAACTTAGCTATTGAGACATGAAATACATCAGTTTGTAGAAAAATCTTTCTTCGAAATTTTGATATCATATTTAGATTGTTTAATCAACAATAAGATTCTTATTTCGACGCTCAAAGCACAGTACCCCTCTTAGAAAGGGCATGTCATTTAACGAACCCGCTTTCGGTGACGTAATCATTATGCTTGTAGGATTTACACAGTGTCTCAACTACCGTAATTGCGTTCGATGGGTATCAATTTTGACAGCAACGAATACCTAATTCGGAGAAAAATAAAATAAAATATTGTTGAGCGCGACAAAGACGTTTTTCAAGCGTAAATTTAGAAACAGGAAGTTGTGAAATGGCCACACTAGATTCGCCCTTATGTCAACTGCCGTTTCGGTATTTGTTGGTAAATTATCTCCTATTTAATGAACTTTGGTCCGATTTTCTCAAGGTTGGTCGCTATTTTTTTCTAAAAATACAACGTATACATTAAAAATACTTTTTAAAATATTGCAAGTATGATATAGCATCTTTAATTCATAGAGAAAATCAAGTTAATGACTGAGTTTCTCGTCGTAAAATGGAAGAAGGTAGACCAAAACGCAAGTCAGCGGGTAACATTCACCATGTGAAAGGTCTCTCAACTCACCAATTATCGCAATTAGGAAGAACTAAGGAAAGGGCAGTGTAGATCATGAGGCTTGTTAGTATACACTATCTCTCTTCATGACCTTAAATGTCAGTATCATTTTAGATAGTCTTTTTACAGGACACGAATAACAGTGGCGTTAACAACAAATAAAAAAATATGTCTTTTCGTATTTTAATGGCTTATAATTGTACACATTCAGGTATCTTTCAACATGTGTTGTCCTTCTATCGAGTTGTAACAGCAATAGATTATATTCAACCAAGAGAAGCCACTGACTGGATAGTTAACTTCTTGTAACATACAACCAGGGAAGTCCAGAAAAGGATTTGATGAAAATCTTCAAATTGGCTTATCTCCACATACCAATCAATTTGTGTACTCATATGTGTAGCCCGTACAAAAGAGAATTAATCTACATAAGCATTGGTTTGAAAAGAAGAAGAAAAAATCAAATTGATTTTAAACGTTTTAAAGGGACAGCAAAACGTTTTATCTTTTATCCTTGAAAAGATATCATAACACAACCAAATTATTTGCATTGCAAAATATTTATCAAGTATCAATGGGAAACAGCGCTGGTCATTTTTATGTTAGGCAATTTTTTTTTTTATTTTTTTTTTTTTTTTTTTTATTACGACAGAAAATTGGTACATTGCGTATGAAATCGGCACAACTGAAATTCACAATTCGACAAAGGGAATAACATTTCAATCATATAAAGTTACAAGCAATGATAGCAATCATCTGGAAGAAAGCAGAAAGCAAGAGCGGACAGAAGAAGTACAGATATAGAGAGGGGAGTACGGGAGAGGGAGAAGCAACATAATTGAAAGTCGGAAAGAATGTTTTAATGTTATTAACACTGGTTTGGTTTGAATCAATAATTTCATTATATTTGCAATTGGGCCCATTTCTTTACAAAATCACTTTTGTTTTCAAATATGTATTTTTCAATGTTGTGATAATGTATAACTTGTGATTGCAGTTGTATAAAATTTGGAGTAGAATTGTTATATTGACAATTTTGTATGTGCATTTTGCAATTATAAAAAGATGGTTTTCAAGAAAATTCAAATTTGCATCGCCAAGGAGGAAGCGTATAAGATTTAGATTTAGTTTTCGACACGTTTTTGATTCATACCAGCTAATGAATTCGCTTAGCAAAATTTGAACCTTTTCACATGAAAAAAATAAGTGTTCGATTGTTTCATTTTCAGATTGGCAAAATGTACATAAATTATCCTCTTTTATTCCTATTTTAAAGAGAAATGATTTGGTCGGTATGATACGATATAAGAATTTGTATTGGAAGTTTCTTGTCTTACAGTCAGTCACACAACACTGTATTGTAACAAAACATTCAGACAGGTATTTTTCTGATATTTGAACTCCTAGTTTTGAGTTCCATTTCGAAGTAAGGTTTTGAAGAGTACATTTACCACCGTTTGTACGAATAAGTTTGTATAAAAATTTACAATCTGGTGAAGCAATAATGTCCCTTAGAATCTTACAATTAGTTCCATTTTCTTGTTTATCAGCTGGCTTACCCTTTGAGATTGTAATCCATGAATTAGGTAAGAAGCTCACCAATTTGAAATATAAAATGAAATTGTCATTTAAACGAAAGTCCCTTTTCAAAACGTTGAAGTCTTTTAAATGTCCAGAGGTAGTCATTAGATCATGAATAGATCTTATTCCACATTGATACCATTTAAGATATGTTTTAAAGTCTTCATATTGGACGTAGCTCATAAATGGGAGATTTCTGAATTCGACAATGTCCTTTATCTCGGAAGTTTGTAAATCATTATAAATTATAAGAACATCCTTCCAAAAATCATTGTATACATGTTTGATTATCCTTTTTATTTGATGTTTTGGGAAATTTAGAATAAAGAGACTGTCAAGATTTACCAATGAACACCTGGCTAAATGTTGCCAGAGGCCATCCTTGTTTATCATACGTTTAATCCATTTCATTTTCATGTATTTACAAAAAGCTTCAACATCAACCATGCCAAGTCCACCTTCTGAGTAATCATTCATCAACATTCGTCTTTTTATTTTATCTCTCTTTCCATTCCAAATGAACTTAAACAAGATTGAGTTAAGCGATTTAAAGAAATTTTTATCTGGTAGCGGAAGCGCTGAAAATAAATGTGTGAATAAAGGGATAATTTGTGACTTGATAATTGTGATTTTACCATTTAATGTTAAAACTCGCTTTGACCAGGAGAAACAGATTTTCCTTGTTTTATCAATTTGTTTATCAAAATTCATTGGAATGATTTGCTTCAAATCAGTCGAAAACATTATCCCTAGAATTTTAAAAGGTTCCTTTGACCATTGGAGAGGAATGTGGGGGCAAAGTTTTTCATTTGAGTTCTTTTTTGAACCAATCCATATAGCTTTGGTTTTGTCACAATTTATCTTCAAACCCGAGTCACAAAGTCTCTCAGGGTCTCGACAAGTTCTGAAAGTCCCTCTTGTGATCCTTCTAAAGTAAAATTCGCATCATCAGCATACTGGAAAGTAAGATATTCGACACCTTGGATGTCTATTCCTTTTATCCTTTCGTTGTTCTTGATAGATATGGATAGTAATTCTATGCACAAAATGAATAGATATGGAGAAATAGGGTCGCCCTGTCTACAACCTCTTTCAAGATTAAAAAAATCAGAGATGTGTCCTGTGTTTATTATCGCGCTATTGCTATTATGCTGAAAGAGTTTGATCCAGCGTCTAAGAATAGGCCCAAAATTAAATGCTTCTAGAGCTCTGTCTATGAAATTCCATTCTACAGTATCAAAAGCTTTTTCGAAATCGACAGTTATCAAAAGTCCAGGTTTTTTGTGAACTTCACAGTAACTCATAATATCATATATATAAAATAGCAGCCATATTGACTTTTCAGCTGCAGATGACACATCATTATTACTAAATTTTAAGCTTTCATCAAGTAATTACTCGCACCATATAAATTCTCTAAATTGAACTTACTAATCATAATATTATCTTGAATATGGAATATTTAAGATTGTCATGCAAGTTTTTCTATATTTTTAAGTGTTTCTAAAACATTAAGATGAAAGACAAACATAATTAATTAATTTGTTTAAAATCTTTATGGCAACTAGCTGCAAAAACCCAATGACATTAAACATCATGTTGAATTTTAAACAATGGTATCTCCCTTATATTTCTTTGAATACCACACAAAAGGGGTCAACCAGAGTTCAGATATTTCTGTTGAGTCCACTATGCATTTCTAATACACATCCCAATACAGGCTGCTGGCATCACAGTCTCAGCTGCTAGTCTGTTGCATAATCAACCTGACCCAATTGATATGGTAGAGCATTAAGCTATATGGCCATGTGTATGCAATAAGAGTTATGGAAATTAGACTTGTATTCTCATGACAGTGATATGTTCTTCTTAAGAAAAACAACTTACACAAAATTTGTCAACAATAAGCTTTGTGTTTAGCAATCTACATGATAAGTTGATGTGGAAAGAGTTATTTTGCATCAGCTTCCAGTTCCTGTGTTTTACTCATATTTGTACCATTTATATATCTAACAGAAGTTCTTCTTGACACAAAATCAATTTAGGACATAAGCTAACTATATTTTGTGAAATTATATATTTTTTTCACAACAATTCATGTTCTCTCCCGTCAAGTCTTTTAATACCACACATAAGGTCTTAGCCAGAGTTCAGGTTTACATGCTCAGCACACTAGGATGCTTCTCCAAATATACGTACACAAAGCCAAATACACAAATTGCTACACTCTCCTTAAGGATCTGGGGCTAGCAGCCCTGCCTGCTTGTATATTGCATAGTAATCCTGACCTAATTGATAAATAGAACATAATGGACTTTATGGAAAGTATATAAATTGTCTTTATGAAAAGTATACTTGTATTGTAATAATAGTAATACTTTTTACAAATAACAATTTAAACAAGTCAAGAATCTTCTTTTATGTACAGTAATCTACATGATAAGTTAATAATAGAGGTATTTTGTATCAGGTTCCAGTTCCAATACCATGTGTTTTATAAATACCTGTAAAACTAAATGATAATTGTATAATGCTGAAGGGGTTCTGGGAACAATTAACATGTCATCATAGAAGTCATTATTTTTCAATTAGATTTCAGGCCAAGTACTACTCCTACTAAATCAATTAAGATATCATTCTGAAAAGTGAATATTTGTGTATATAGTGATTCCTGACAAAGATGCATTTCTTTTATCATCAATAATCCAAGATGGTCAAAATGTCATTATATTTGTATTGATACGCTTGTTGTAATATTCATCAACACTATAAATACAGTTACAAAAAAATGTATGAATCATCTTTATCTGCGAACAGCCTGAAGCATGACTGTATTAATAAATCCTTTCAATAAAACATAAAATGATAAAAGTTGTTCACTCCATCAGTGGGTTACATAATTCCTGACACTTCATATATGGCAAATAACATAGCCAGTGAGGGATAAATAAACATTTTTTAATCATCTATATCTGATTACGGTCTGAATGGTTATCTTAATAATTATAATGATCATTCAATGCAAACAAATCCTTTTCAAAACCATTTAAAATGATTAAATTTGTTCACTCCCAACACTAACTGTAAGGTTTTTTACTCCTTTGTTCCCAAGCAATTTATTTATTCCAAATTGAAAATTTTGGTTAATGAATAACTAATTATCTTTTATTTTGTTTATCATGCTAATATAAGATACAATATTCATCTTCAAAACAGCATTCTTTGAACAGCTGTCTGAACAATTCTTTTTTTACAAAGTCTTTCTCACCAATTCTCTCTGTTAGTTAAGATACTTCAATAAACATATTACTGAATTGACCTCCAGATTATTTCCATTGCAAACCTCTCTTTTACCCCCAACCCTTCTATCCCCCCCCCCCCCCCCCCCCAACCAAAAACAACCCCCTTTCCCCTCCTATCCTTCCAGCCCCTCTCCTGCAACTCTCCTCTAAAGGGTATCTGTATTGCATATTGAAATGAGGGGGGGACACTCACTATATGGAATAACAGTAACTTACATAAGAGGATAAGTTACATAAGCTACATGCAGGTGCAAGAGGTCATCATAGGTCATCATATCAAGTAATTAGCATAAAGCCCCATGTTGCTAGCCTATTCTGACCAATCAGATTGCACTAACATATGTCAAGATTTAAGATATTCAGAAATCTTCAGTTAGAATTACATGAGACATTGTCCTGGACAGTTTACTTTGGCAATTGGACTTATCACTAGCTGAATTTGTGATTTGTGTCAGAGGGATATATTCCAAATGTTTATGTGCATCATCTTTTTAGTTCTTTGGAAGTTGAGAGTGTGACTAAATGAATACTCCTAAAACAATCAAGATATCATAATGAAATTAATACAGATGCCCACATAAAAGTAGCATTTTGAAGATTAAAAGGTCCAAGATGGTCACCAATTCAGCCATAGATATACAAAAAAAGTAATACAAAAACCTACTGCTTGTTAACAAATCATGATTATATCATTCTTGTATTAATGTTTGTTCAAGCTCTAGTGGTTTCCAACAGAAGAATAGCATTTTAAAAGATAAAAAAATCATGATGGCAGCCATAATCAATTATCATATAAAAGATGGTTACACAATTAAACCATATTACCACATCATTCATTTTAAGGTGAGCTTCTGTACCCTCGGTACTTTTATTTATTTTGTCATACTGTTGATCTAAGATTGGCCAATGTCAATCTAAATAAATTTAGATCAAAAGATTTGTTTATTTTGTCATACTGTTGATCTAAAATTGACCAGTTTGAGAGGTCGTCCCGGTGACCTTTCGTATGTAGGAATTCTCGATTTGATCAATCAATTCGACGTCACAAACAGTTCCAAGCTGCTCATTCACGAAGTGAACGGAAAAAAACCATATGATAGCTTATGGCCTGTTCTAAATAACAGTGTGCATTGGAAAAATAAATGTTGTTTTTGGTACTGATAAGGAAAATATCATTAGGTTGATTTAATGTTGGTTGTATGAAATAGTTTTAGTTTTATGATTGACAAAAAAAATCACTATTTTAAAGTTGTTTGGATGGAAATGAAAGAAATTAGTACAAACGAGTTTGATAAAGAATGAGTTACCACCCCTTGCATGCGAATTTTCGTAAATATTGACATTTATCATGCTCTAACTTTGTGATCATTATTCGCCTAATTAGTATTTGTGCGATGTGCGATCATCATTTGTCATTGGCAACTAGCAAATACGTTAAATCATTTTAAAATGAAAAAACATAATCTATTAATACATGCAAGCAATCGGATTATTCATCGAAATGGTCGCTCTGCTCCGCTCCGAATGACAGAGCTCCGAACATCATCCATTTCAAAAGATGTGCTGCTGATAAAACTCATTTCAAGACTATTTCCTTTTATCTATTATATTATATATACATTTATTTATATATAGGTTGTCGCACCACATTGACAATTTTCATTAGTACTGTTCACTCAAAGTAATGTTTGTTTATAGCCTACGCTGGTAAATTACAAAAACAATAATTAACTATTTATAACAATCGCTATGTTTCTCAGGTCACCATAAGATTTTGACGGCTTTCCAATCTTGATAATCATTACATTTGATAATATCTCAACAGGGACATTGCCATGTTAGTGGCAAACATTTTTTCTCTAGTGTTATCATTATTTCAAACTTATTGGAACAATTCACTTGTGTGTAGGTAAGCGTGTCGCTGTCACGCCATTCAGTGTAGGCACTGTTACCTGTAGGCAGATAACTTGGTTATTGATATGCAAATGGCTACAGATGATATATCTACGAGATTTAGCTTTCCTCGTGTTGATCTTTTGGTTTGGAAGTAGACAGAATCTATAGAAACGTGTCTGCCCTGCTTGTTTTGAACTCTTTACACTCGACATGGTGCTTGAAATACATACCTGTCGATACCTACTGTATGGTGACTATTACAGATATTATTCAAAATAATAATTTGAAACCAGATGTTTACGTTATTAATTCTCATCCTATTTTAAATTTTGATGGTCTTGCTTTTGTAATAGAAAGCTACTTTACTTTCATTTTGGCCTTTTAAATTAAATACGCTGTTGTAAATGGTTTTGAATAAAACACAATCGCTAAACTCTAAAAATCGAATAAGAGACGAAATATTCTTCAAACATACATTTAGATTTTAGTGCCTTTTGAGAGTTGAAAATCCAGCTAGGTTTCTCACAATAGCAAATTTGAAATAATCAGTATTTAAAATTATGTTTAGTTTGAAAATGGGAAGGGATGTTATTAACTTTATGTTATATACATTTTGATTACTGATTTGTTTTCTGTGTTAAGCGTAATATGTAATGTTTCTTATTTAAATACCTGAGCAAATTATTAAGCCCCATTGCCATACTTGCATGCTGTTTGTGAAATTTAACTCTTGAGAAAAGAAATACATCACTCGGAAGATCAATCTTTCGTCGAAAGTTCGATATCATATTTTCATGTTTTAATCAACAATATAATAATAAAACTAAATCCGACGACAAAAGAACAGTACCCTCTGAAAAAGTATTATAGCTTTTAATGAACCCGCTTTCGGTGACATCATCATTATGTGTGTAGGTTTCACACTGCGTCTCAGTTACCACATTTGCGTCCAATTGGTATCAAGTAGTGCCTGCTTCGGATAAAAAGAAATGACAATCTAGTCGTGCGCGACAAAGACGGCTTTCAAGCGTATATTTAGGAACAGTAAATAATGCGGAGATGGCCATACACTTGATTCGCCTTCATGTCGACATGCCGGGGATTACGTTTCGGTTATTTCATCAAACTGTCTCTTATTTAATGAATTTTGTTCTTATCTTCTCATGGTGGGTCGCAAAATATTGCTAAAAATACCACGAACACAGTGAAAATACTTTTATAATATTGGAGTTTGAATATGGGTCTTTAAGTGCTTATTTGGATAACGTCATTAATGTATTAATTGTTACTCATTCAAACCTATCTGGCAAAACGTGAAGAATTGATTTTTGATAAAACAAAAACTAACAATAAATTTTCGAAGAAAAACATTGTGTTAGGTTTTTGTGAAAAGAGAAATAATTACAGTTGTTAAACACAATATATTCAAAATGAAACTACAGGAAAAGATAACAAATTTTAAACATGTAACAGAAGATATTTCGTTGACTGCTTTAGTGTCTATTCCAACTGCAAATATGAAAATTCTGGTCAGTCTGTCACAACCTATTTTGATACCGTTTTACTCATTATTACTATATCTATCTGTTCACCTGTTTGCTTCTTAAACCAACGCTTTGTGTATGCAATGATTTTTATGTCCTGGATTTATTATGTGATTTGGTATGTATTGAACTGATTGTGTGAATTATCTTGCATTGTATGGAGATACAAAAATAAATTTAGAAAACAACAAAAACATTTTCTTCAAATAAAAAAAAGATTGTTAAGACCATAGCATTACATGCAATTAAGTTTTAAGCAATTATGCAAATAAATCTGCACAAAATTGGTAATGACATTTAAAATCAATTAGAAGGACTCAAATAAAACTTCATAGAATCTCAATACACCGCAGGAAACCGTTTTCAATATCCAAAGGTTTGACAAACGTCCGAAACCATCAGGGCTGTTCGTCTCTTCAATTACCTGTCAATGATGTTGAAGTGTCTTTGTGTTAACTTAACGTAAGGTCCTGTCATTTCAGTTGGAACAAGTCGTCCAAATTGATACCACAAATAGTCGACTGCGCCTGGTGTATGTCTGGAGATATTGCACACCATTCTCTAACATTGACGTGGTGATCATGCACGACAGAAGTTCAGATATTACATTGTACTTTTTCATCTAATCGGGTGAAATCTATATATTGAAATATATATTCAGTGGTTACAATATTTCCCACTGCGTCGTTAATGAAGAACCTGATAACTCCCCTTTTCTGTCATCACCGTATAACGTCATGTAATTCTTTCATGACCAGATTCAGATTCAGATTCTTTATTACTTTTATCTTTACAGATAATCAGTACATAATAAAGACGGGAATTGGTACAGGTGGATACTGACTGAACAATGAATATAATTAATTATTTTGGGGAGAATGTACAGCAATTCATTATTCACTAACAATCAGTTCATTCCTTAAACAACTAGCTTTATACAAATATTTCCCTAGGTTACAGAGTTCTTTTACATTTCTAACACTTAATAGTTGGATAAGCTTAAATACAGATGGACGTCGATAATAATAAGGTTTAATATAAGCTTGCCTGTAATCAATGTAACATGGGCATACTAATATGAAATGAAATTCATCTTCGACATTATCTTTACATAATATACATTTTCGTTCATTAGTGCTAACATTATTGTATCTGCCAGTTTCAATAGCAAGGTTATGTGAGCTAAGTCGAAATTTACAAAGATAATATTGCAATGTACAGGTATCAATAATATTTCTATAAATGACACATTTTGAAGAAAAAGCTAAGTTACTAAAAATATTTTGTGATGCCTGATCTAATAATCGTTGTTTTACAACAAGTAATTCTGTAGGAGACAATTGTTGCCTCAGCCAAACTTCATTAAAACCAATGCTAATCAATATTGCCTTCACCTGATACGCCCAATTATTCAAGCCACGAGCCTCCACTTCCTCATATAAACATTCATAACAACCTCGAAGAACAGAATTGTTTGTGTTTAATAACTTGCACCAATATTTTATCATATTAAACTGTCTCAGATATATAAGCGGGAATCGACCTAATTCTGCATAAACCATAGCATTACAAGTACATTTCTTAACTCCCAATAATCTTTTACAGAAATCTAAATGTAACTTCTCAATATTTACTCCTTTATGGGAACCCCAGACCTCTGACGCATAACCTAATATACTGCAGACATAACAATCAAAAACTGACAACAAGGATTCAGGATTTAGACAGAGTGAACGTATATTATTATAGACATACTGAGAGCTTTACACTTAAAGGGAATGCATTTATCTTCCAAAAACGAGGCCTCAAAATCGCTGAGATAAAACGAAAATGAAATTGGAGATAAAACTTCACCTTGCATTAAGCCAATACTATTCTTGAAATATTCACTATCGAAACCACCAACACTTACACATGATCTTACATTCAAATACAACGAATATATAACTGACATCAGCTTACCATTTATACCCATTTTCGACAACTTAAACCATAACTTCGACCGATCTATAGAATCAAATGCGCGCTTAAAGTCCACAAAGGCACAATACATACGTTTATTGTTATTAAGACTGAGGCTTATCATGGAGTGGAGAGAAAATATAGCATCAACAGTACTTAGCTGTGGGCGAAAGCCGAACTGAAAATCCGGGATACTATCATAAACCGAGGACCAGTCCAAAAGTCTTTGATTAAAAATTCTAGTTAAGAGCTTCCCGAAACAACTAATGAGACTTATACCACGATAATTTCCTGGAATACAGCTATCTCCTTTCTTGAAAACTGGTATTATGACAGCAGATGACCAACTACTGGGGAAAAAGCCTGTTGATAAAATACAGTTAAAAATTCTGTGTATAAGAGGCATTAAATATGCATCAAATTCAATGAAATATTCATTTATTATACAGTCAGGGCCATGTGATTTATCACGCTTTAAACAGAGAATAGCTTGTTTAATCTCAGCTGTGGTTATCTCCTTATCCAGTTCATGTACAACACTGTCCTCAAACACACCAGCTGTATTTGGTGGGGTACTATCAGAGTCGGTACTATCAGAGTCACCAGCAAGCTCTTTAAAATAGGCATGAAAGTCAGCCAATGGCACATCTATATTTGTCTTTTTACGTCTGTTAAATTTAGCATGAAATTGTTTTGGGTTAGTTTTCCTAAGTTGGTCTAATATGTTGCCTTCCGATCTTAAATAACGTCTTTTGCATTTTCTTTCGTTCAGTTTATATATTGTTTTCTGTTCGTGTATTGAACATGGTTTTCATGTGTTTTATTTTGGTTAAATGCTTTAAGTGCGCGGGAAAAGTCCATGTAGTTCGTCTTCAGTGAGTCGTCGAACCAGGGCTTGTCGTTGACACGAGAATGGGGGCGTAGCTTACGCGCTTCTTCGTCGGGTAGGTCACGTGATGGATGTCGATTGCAAGAGCTGAAGAACGGGGTCATAGCATCTAATAAAACTGCCGTGAAATTGTCAACGCTGTTATCCATAGATGTTTGGGATGAAATATTATCCTTCTTGAAACTATTGTCCAACTTGTCGATAACTGAAACCAGTGCTGCTCTACCTTCGTTTAGGTAATCTGAACGCCATCGATGATTGACGTGCGGCTGACCTTCACCCTGGCTTTGGTCGTCGATTTCAAATGTTGGTTGAAGTTGTGTTGTCAGCTCCACGTGTAGAGGGGCGTGGTCCGAGAACATAGTGAAACTGCTCACAACAAACGATGGGAACATTTCAAACATATCAGGAGGGCAGATCAAATAGTCAATCACACTTAAACCATTTGAACCATTAAACGTATAATCATTTGACATGTTTTTTTTTGTGTCTACCATTTAGAATTCTTAATCCAGTAGTTTTACACAGTGAGAGCAGTCTATTTCCAAAGCCATTTTGACCTGTGTCTGGGTTCACACGATCTACCATTTCAGAATCTTCTTTATACATGAATGAGTCATTAAGGTGATCGGTGATAGTAGAAGGTAGTTTATCGTTACTGATGAAGTCCTGTTTTGTTTGAGTCCGGCTGTTGAAGTCACCTAGCAGAAATACTTTTCCCATTGAGAAATATTTGGAAATGTGTTCTTCCAGTTCATAGAACAAATCACAGTTGTAGTGTTTGTAATATGAAGAACCATTTGGAGGTACGTATACAAATGCACAATACACATCCTTGTGATGCAAAGATATTGATTTATCAAATTTTATCCAAACTATAGAGTCACAGAATATCTCAGAGAAAGTAACTAACTTTGAAAGTTTATTCTTAATGAGGACAATACTTCCGCCTCCCTGCTTTGATTTTGTATGCGATCTAGGCACTATATGTGAAGTGTAACCAGGGGCATCAAGACTGTATGAGTTTTCAATCCAGCACTCTGTTAGATGTATAATGTCATACGTGCATATGAAATTGTTGAAGGATGGATCATTCCATTTATGGTGAAAACCGCCGTTTATGTTCCATGAGATGATGGATATATGTTCAGACAGTACATCCTCCAGGGATTCCTAGCTGGAAGTAATTCCTTTTGGGCTAGCTAGGTGAAGCTTACCATCCACATAAAGTTTGTCACGTACAAAAACAGCCTTCTTGTTCTGTGACTTCGCCTTCTTAAAGACTGGCATCAAAGCTTTCCTCCTGTCCTGAACTTCACGGGGCAACTGCTCGGAGATGGAGTAAGGTGATTGTTTCAAATCATGGCTATTCTTTCTTATCACATCACGCTGTTGAGACTTTTGGAATTTCACTATAATGGGGCGAGTTTTACCTGTGATGGGTTTACCCATTCTACGAGCCCTATCAATCTCCAGAGTGTCGGTGAGAGCCATCTTTTCTGCCACGAAACGTTGAATAGTCACAGCACAGTCCTCTGCCTCACCCCCTCCTGTATGTTGAAGAAGAGAAGGATTTCTATCATGTCTTCTTTCAATTTAGAGTTAATGGATTTTGTTTCTTCAACTATTTTGTTTAGTGCAGTAATACTTGCATCTTGTTTGGAAAAATGTTTGTCAGTATGTTTTCTATTTTCTTCCCATAGATTGCTCAGTAACTGTTGACTAGTTTCAACTTCATTAATTCTATCCACCACATTTTTCATTTGGTCCTTCATTTGAATCATAGACTGTTCGATCACATCTAATTTTTTAAGCCGTTTTGAAATATTTTCTACTTTGTGCATAAGTTCATTTGCCCAGGGTGGGGGTTCATGTGATTGATGAGGGTTTACATGGTGACTGTATAGCATTCGTTCAGGAATGTTATTCTGATTTCCATACTGTCTCATATCAGGAGTCATATTGTTGAAGTATGGAGCAGTATGCTGTGACATAGCTTGGTGATGCATTAAGTCGAGAGAGTCAGAACTTACATGTGAAGCGTTCATACCCGGGGTCGCCATATTGGTAGGTCGCTGATTTGATGCGTCGGGGCTGTCGATTTTTTTCTTCTTTGATTTGGACTTTTTTCGGGGTGGTTTCTTTCCAGCTTCTCGATTCATTTGCACAATTGCTGTTTAGGCAACATATGCACAACCAAAAAGTGTCTCAAACCATCTAAAATCAGTAAAACCAGAATTTTTTTACAGTGAGCTGTTCAGCCCAGCCACCGTACCAGGGGACGTAACTCGACCGTTAACCTCATGAGGTGTTATTTCACCGAGTAATACTAATAATAGCTTTTCTATACCGCGCACATATCCATGAAATACCATGCTCAAATCGCTATGAGCATCATCACCCTGGAGGGATAAAAGTCATACTTCAGCATTGAAAATACAACAAATAAGAAGATCTAAATGATCGGTCTATTATAGTTTCTTCTTAATGAGATTTTTGCATATCCAAATTTCCTTTTGACCACCGCCTCATTGTTTCAGATTTAAATATTTATAATTATCAAACACACATTAGTTTAATTAATGTATACGCTCCTAATAATGCTCAGGAAATGGTAGATTTTTTCCATACTGTGTCAACATTATTAGTTACCAATAGATTAATAATCTTCGGTTGGGTTTTTTATTGTATTTCAACACTAAGATTGATAAAGTAGGCGGCAATCTTGATGCTAATCAACTGGGCTCTTCTATCATTTCACAATAACTTTCTGACTTTTCTCTCACCGATGCCTATTTTGTTTTCCTGATAAAATTGCCAAAACTTGGCGTAATAGCTCAAACTCAAACTCTTTATTCTCTGAAAACCGTTAAAGATATATACATTTACATATAAACTAGACAGCAGCTTACTGACAAAGTAATAATTCACTTTTAACTGCGTTGAATATTTGATTAAAAAACTTTTAAAGGTTTTAAAGATTTTTTACTTTGGTGTAGGGGTGGGTATCGTTCCTCATTTCTGTATTGTAGTTATTGTATTGCAATACAGAAAAGCATATTGCAATATATTGGTACTTCTTTCTTTCAAGAATGTGCATGCTATCTTGTCTAAATATGGGCGTTAAGAACGATCATGATTGCTCAGCTATGGACCGTTTTGGAAAGTAATATTTTTTCAATCACTGCTTATGATCTGAAAACATATTTGAACTTTTTTTACAACACAACTTCACTCTTTGTAAAGAACTTTCCGTCAATCAAGTTTTATTTGATTGTGGGTTTCTTTCAATTTTAGATGGAAAAAACTTGTTTTGAAACGTTCGATATATATTAGATATTTTCATAAGTGTGTATCGATTCGTATCACGTTGTTCCTGTATTGCAATATACCGGTATATCGATATTATCGCTCATCCTTACTTTGGTGGTAGTTAATAGTTTTTTTAGGATGGACATGTTTGGAAAATTCAAATATTTGGCGTTCAAATATTGATGAGGAAGTGGGATAAGCGTTTCACATCTAAAACGATAGTGAAACTCATCTCCGACAGCACTTGAGTCACAAAGTGGACATGTTCGGTCTTCACGCGGAATGCGCAACCATCGACCTGTCTCGATCGGTATTTGATGGTTAATAGAAAATGTATACTTTTTGGCAATAGGAGATATTTTTCGAAGCTTGGCTCGGTTTTAAAGTATTTATACAAAGCTCCTTTATCGGAGCTTGTGAAGATGTTGGATCTACAATTTTGAATAAACTGTGATCTATAAATGTTTTCTACAGCTGAGACAAGCCAAGGCGTTAAGCAGACCGACGGTTTTGTAAATACATAAGATAAGCCATAGTTGTCTAGTACGTGTTTTGCAAAACGCAGCCATGGGATTTTACTTGTCCTCTGAGAGATGTGGGTAATGCAGTGGTATATCAATTGGGATGGTTCCCAAAGATTGTTATCCGGGGATAGTTTATGCCAATGTGATACAAGTTGTTTGTAGATGTTGATGCTTAATGGCTCCCTTCCAAATCACCCGATCCGAATGGAGTTGTACGTTTCAAGATCTATTATGTTATTTGGAGTTACCGCTTCAAGATAGTTGGAGCGCTTCAGAGGCTGCACACACACATGTTTCTCTCTCTCTCACGTTTTCTCAAATTTCACTGGTTTATTCCCACCTCTCATATCTGATACTTGACAGAGTGCATCATACTGATGTTTGCTACTAGATTTTGAAAGTTATGATTCTTTCTTTGATGTTTGAAATTTTGACTTTATTGTGTTTTATTACACAAAACTTTGAGAATTCAAACTGTGACTCCACAAACCAGAACAATAGATATAGCAACTCCTATTGTGGTCCAATCTATTGGACAAGCCGTAGTGAGCTGGGGATGGACTGTATTACCTACACACGGGACAGGCTTCTCAACATCGAACAAAGGTTCAATCAACCCAGTGCTGATTACACACTCACGTCAATCAAGCTTGACAAGCCTGTCAACCAATAAGGTCACGCCCCTTCAGGAGAGGGACAACTAGGTGGAGGAGTCGGAGAAGGAGTATCAAAGTTGTTTCTGGATTACCTCGTTATGAAACAGCCAATCAGAGGTGTGTTAATACCGACACTCTTATCTACTTATCACCCCTAAATGTCAACACAAAACTGAACGTATCCTTGATCAGTATTCGCTCTGTACGAAATAAATGTGAAGAGATACACGAGTTAATCCTTGACAGGAAAATTGATATCCTTGTGATAACAGAGTCATGGCTCCGGTCATCTGGGGACGAGTCAAAGGTGGCCTCGATGACTCCACCTGGTTATGTCTGTGAACACAAGCCTCGCCCGACCCGTGCTCTAATCTATAGAAGTGTTCTTGGTGTGAAGATACTTCAGAACTCCCAAAATCTTTCTTCATTTGAAATGTTGGACTTTATGGTCACCATTGGTAAACTTCAACAAATCTGGTTGCCATATATAGGCCTCCGCCTTCTCAGAAAAACAATCTGTCCTTTGGTCAATTTCTAGATGAGTTTTCAGATTTCCTCGAAGTTAATTGTGCATCTATATCCAGACTCATTGTTCTTTGAGATTTTAACATTGATTTTAAGAATGCAGCACATGCTCATACTGTGAAATTCAATAAACTCTTTGATGCGCTAGGTTGTGTTCGATCATTGTCCGTCCAAACTCACAAAAGTGGTCACACTTTGGATTGGATTGTCTCTTTAAAATCTGAGCACTGTGTCCTCAATCCTGAAGTCAGTGATCTTCAAATCTCTGATCACTACCTAGTGTCATTCCATCTTGAAACCGACAACTTGCCACTTCCAAAGAAGTCCCTAACGTGCTGTAACCTGAAAGGAATTGACAGCCATACCTTTCGTCAAGAACCTTCGGAATCTGACCTCCTTGTCAGTCCTCCCTCAGATCCTAATTACCGGATTGATCTCTATAACTCTGTGCTCTCAGAGCTACTTGAAAAGCATGCTCCTGTTAAAACCAAGAGTGTCACAGTTCGACCAGTTTCATCCTGGAGTGAACCCCAGAGGTCATAGCTGCCAAGTCCTCATGTCGCAGAGCAGAGAGAGCCTGGAGACGTTCCAACTTGGAAGTGCACCGACAAATCTACTGCACTGCCTGAAACACGGTCAATTCACTGTTAAAGAAGTGTAAGCAGTTGGCCCTTAATGCTAAAATCAAAGAATTCTCATCTGACCCGAAGGCACTACACAGACTGATGTCCAGACTCCTTGGTAAAGAGTCATCTTCCCCCCTTCCCCAAAGGGATTCTCCAGAAACACTGCCGAACAAATTTCAAAAATTCTTCATGAAGAAAATATTGAGAATCCGGAAGTCAATGGTTGATGCAGACCCCAGTAACAACCATGATGTTCACCAAGGCTCATTGGAAACTATAGAGACAGTGTCGGCGCAAGATGAACCACAGTCCGATGTCAATAGCGCTCAAAGATTCACCGAGTTTTGCGATTTTACATCCACTGAGGTGCTCAAGCTGATAAGAAAATGCAACCCAACAACTTGTGCTCTTGATCCGATGCAGACTCTTCTCCTTCTCACTTATATCGACATTCTCCTTCCTTCCTTGACAGCAATTATAGACAACAGCCTTAAGAACGGAGTATTCCCAGCTGCTTTCAAGTCTGCTCTGGTTAAACCATTGCTGTAGAAGCCCAAACTCGATCCTGATTCGCTGACTAACTACAGACCTGTGTCAAACCTTTCATTCGTTTCAAAACTTGTTGAAGGGCAGTATGTGAAACAATCTCAATCTCCATGACCCTCTTCAGTCTGCCTATCGTGGTAGCCACAGCACCGAGACAGCCTTGTTAAAAGTCCTCAATGACTTGAGATTGGGAATTGACAAGGGCAAGGCTGGCATTCTCATCCTTCTCGACCTCAGCTCGGCTTTCGACACCATTGACCATGACAGACTTCTCCAGCGACTTCAGTATGATTTCTACATTGATGGCACAGCGCTACAATGGTTCAAGTCTTATCTGACCTCACGTCACCAGCATTTTGTTGTATCTATCATATTCTTATCCCCAGTTAAATTCAGCTATAAAATCACTATGACAGCAATATAAATACATATATATGTTTGTGAATTTTTACTGGAGAGAAAAGAAACTTAATATAGCAACAGAATTGAACAAGCACAAAGTTCACCTTTGTTTTGCTTGAATAATCAAATTGCAGCCCAGGCAGTTTGGCTGATCCTTCCTGTGGAAATTTATTCACTGCAAAAAATATAAGATTTCAAAATAAATTCATATACACTATAAATATACATATGATATTTTAAAGCTTTGAATTATAACATGCATTTGAACGATCATGGGTAATTGATAAAAATAATACTGGCTCAGTTTGTGCCCTCCTTGCAAGAGCTATGAAGAGAGGACATTTTCATATGCAGCCGCTGTTGCATGGAATAATCTTCCCCTTGAACTAAAAACAGCTCCCTCTTATTCACATTTTAAATCTCTTCTGAAAACTCACCCTTTTCTGATCTTCGCGCTTAGAGCATGTATTATGCATGGATTACAGCGCATAATAAGTGATCTATTATTAGGTCTTCAAGACAAAGTCGTGAAGACCTATTGTTTTTATCCGATTTCTTCAAGTTCTTTTTTTCTTCTATTATTATTATTATTTGTACTTTTTTTGTGACAACGATTCTGACCAAACGGCTGCTCCAATTTCGCCCAAACTTGTCATGGAGATACCTCTTAACCTGGAATCGACATGCTAAGCTTTTGGGCAAAATCGACTCGTACATTAAGGGTCCAGTTCGAATCCAAAATCTAAAATTTAACATTGATTTTTTTTTCAAAATGCACTTAGAGACTTAAATTTTTTTTTAAAACAAGCGCAATAAAAAATAATGAAAAAAAGGAAATCAGGACAAATTCGTAGGTCACGTGCTTTGGCCGCCATCTTGCTTTTAGTGCAATTTTCACAGTTTCCGACCCCACCCGCCTTTGACAATCTTCTCCTCTGAAGATACTTGCACTACAGAGCTGAAATTCATACTGAATGTAGCTGGAGTATTGTACACAAAAGTTTTTAAGTTTAATGGTGCTAACATTAATACTTTTTGTGCTGTGACCTTTCAAAGTTGACCAAAATCGAAAAATCGCTAACTTCAAGGGCAGATAACTCAAAAACCAGACCTTAGAATTCAATGATTTTTGCATGAGAGTTAGACATTGGCAAGGTCTTCAAGATAAAAGAATAAAATCGCTCGCGAACAGTCATTTCCGGTCCTGAGGAAGGGTCAAACTTTGCATTTTGGAAAACGGGTGTTTTGGTGGGTATGTTTGAAAAACTCTTGTTAACCAACGACACATGATAAATACTTGTTCTATATATCAAATGAAAGATAAAAGATCATGCAATCTTGGATAAATCTCATTAAAATTAGATTAAACATTAACATTGAAATTCGGAGCATTTAAATGTGGTCAATCCTACTTTCGTTTTGAATGATTATAATACATTTATGATTGAAAAACTGTAGATCAATAAAACACTAGGCAATGTTTTATCTATCATCAGGCAGCAACAAGACTGTATAACCTGAGATGATTCATGTTTGCAGCCATGTTGAATTTTCTGTAAAGGCTTAAACTTTGAATATCAAGTGAAATATGGTAATTTTGATAATGTATTAGTTACTGTTTACCTCTTAGACAAAAACCCATGTGAAGGTCAAACAGTATGTGAAGGTCAAACAGGAATCTTGAAGACCTAAGTACTGCCGCGGCAGTCCTAGTTATTATTATTATTATTATAATATATTCACAAATTTGATAAAATTGAATAGGAGTTTCATGAAAGGAATATTTTATCACAACAATCTTTCACTTTAAAAACATGCAGATTTCGCTTTTTCTTTTTAGAAAACTTCATAGTTTTCTTTCATTAATGTTTTTTTTTTATAATCAGTTTGTAGTTTCTTGAGGAAGTACCAGTTTGCATATGCTCATGTTTTGACTCACTGTCCAACATATTACAATAAATATGTTCAATAAAATAATTTGTTTTTGATATTCTGAACATTCAAAACTCAAACAATTATGAGGGCAATGATATCACAGCGATTATCAATTACACCTTTTAATGATCTCCTCAAATATTAATAAAATCATGTTATAATTACATAACTTGTTGCAATGAATCAGTTATAATTCTTTCACAAAAATGACAGGTGAAGAAAATCTAGAGTCATTTGTCTGATAAGAATAATTTTATTCTATCAACTCACATTTAATTCTGTTTGGACAGTGAATGAAAATGAGATCAAATGCATGACTCGAATGACTAAAAAATTTTTGATATTTTTACAGGGATAAATAGAGAATCTCACCCAAGTGTCTTCTGATATCAAATATATCAACACTAGTTGATTAAAGTTACAAATATCCGAGGCTTGCCGAGGATATTTTTACTTTAATCAACGAGTGTTGATATATTTGATATCAGAAGACACGAGGGTGAGATTTTATTTATCATCCAAATCATTTTTCAACAGTTATTAGCAAAAGAATGAACATATCTGAACACAAAACTGTCATTAGACTTCTTGAACAGTGAGGTCATTGCATTGTGACGTCATCAGCATTATGACGTCATAGCATTGTTACGTCATGAACTTTTTGACGTCATAGTATTGTCATCTGTGTTCTAAGTGATGCCAAAGCCCTGTGATGTCATTTAACTGATGATGTAATAGGATTATGACGATATGATTGTAGATCTAGATATCGCTTGATCTCAGAAAATCGATATCTACTGTGGTAGCCACTTTTGGATGATAAATTAACTTCCCTTCATTCGACTGTATAGCAGTGACAATTAAATATTTTACAGAAAGGTTGATACTCACTGTCACCAAATGAAGTGTTATGTCTGATGGCTAGTGTCGATTTGATTGTCCTGTTGACGGCAACGACATGATTCTGGTTTTCGATGTAAACAAACCGGGTTCACTTCCGGGTCGCTCACACCGTCAATTATAATATTACTGTCAAGTATGTAATTGGCAAAAATAAATACAAATACAAATTTATTTGAAAAGGTTTCGGTCACCTATTTAAAATATTCCTCAACGGAAAATGTAAATTTCTTAACCTGGACGAAATAAAATTTCAGGGGCAACGTGACCAACTTGTCAGTTAGCGGTCGCACGTCCCTGATTGGCTGGAATGACCTAAAACTTTGTTTTCCGGTGATCACCGATTTTGCCGACAAAACTTTTATCTCAATATTTTCATTATTTTAAAATTGTGTTTTGATACTGAATATGGACTGGGATAACAAAACATACTCTGAAGTATGCATTTTTAAACAAAATTTGAGAATTATTCAGCAGGATAACTTTGAAATATTGCATCTTTTCCGATGGTTAGAAAAGGCGTAGAATCGCGTAGAAAAGCAGTAAAGGGCAGAAGCGTAGAATCGCGTATATAAGCGGTATAGGGTTAATGTTACTTCCGCGCGAAAACATAAACTGCTAGGGATACAAACAGGTATGTATATGTCAATGCGACCCTTTTAATGGAATTTTACGAATTAATTTGGAATAAAAAGTTTTTAGATTTTATTAACCAGTAGCAAAGGTGCATGTTTTTAAATACAGTCCAGTGTGCTACTCCTAGGGACTCTTAAATTTTAAACTTTTGTCGTTTTGAAGTTTGGGGGGAGGGGGGCAATATTGTTTATTTCACATCGTAAAATCCTGTTACCCTCGGTTTACTAACATCTACAGTGAATTAAACTTTGCATATGATGTATCTTTTTCTTTATTTAGATTACAGAACAGGCAGATGAGATCTACTAGGCCTAGTAGTAGTTACTACACAGGTGAGAATAGGACCTGTAACAGCGCTTCAGCTTGGCCACCTGCAAACCATCTGCTTAGCAAGGCGCAAAATGGCCCCTGACCCCTTTAATAAAAACAATCCTGCATTTAAGAATATTCTAATTCTGCTTTTTCATCATATCTGAGTTTTGCCTACAGACAGTGAAATTGCATATCTTATGTATCTAAATTTTACTATTAAGATTATATATCTTAATTTACCTTATTTTGAATGTATCAAGCCACATTGTCCATTTTTCTATCAAAATCCCGACTTTAAATGGCTGTATTTTCGCTCAAATGTAGCGATTTACCGTGACCTTGTAATTTTCAGTAACAGTTAGTGGTTCCCGATTTAATAACATCGATTTCAAAATTTGACATACATGGTCCCATCAACATACTCTGTGTTAATTAAAGTCCTTTTTTATCCTTCAGGAAACTATATGTAGACAGCCTGGTGGAAGGAGCTCCAAGTGCTGTTCAAGACTGTCAAGGACAAGAATTCAATCTTGTGTGAAGGTATCGAAGTGTCAAAAATTCAATTTAAAATTATCAGTTTTGAGTACAGAGCTTGATAAAATTACTAGCTGCCTGTAAAGATGCTAAAAATATCATATCTGGCATAAGATAATTGAAATTGAACATGGCAACTATAAAAACACTCACAGTCGACTAGAATCTTCTTTACAATTTACAATTGATATGAAAACATCAGAATGTTTAACATGCCGGTAAGAAAACATTTTATTTTGATTACATAAAAAGTTCTTGACATTCTAGGCCAGTTTTTATTAGATTGGTTTAGCAAAAATCTCTTTTTATGTCCCTTTATTCCAATAATTTACTGTGAATATGTTGACCATTTGTTTTATGAATTACCGGTATAGATAGCCTGATCCGCAACAGAGCGAAGGGATCTATCATTAATAATAATAATGATAATAATATTGGATATTTGTATGGCGCCATATTCCATATACTAATACATGCTCAAGGCGCAATATAAAAGAGTATGTACAAAGTAGGTTATATACATATTTAGATTGAAGAAGGGTTGGAAAGTTTAATCATAAGCTTGTCGACAGAAATAGGTCTTGAGGTTGGATTTGAAGATATCTATTGAGTTTGAGTTTTTAATTTCCATAGGGAGAGAGTATTAGTTAAAGTATTACAGTCATCAAAATAATAAAATACTTCATAATCCATTGGTTGAAATTAATCCTTTTGCTGTACTAACCATTTGGACTAGTGAATTTCTACTTTGAGTACTAGCTCAGTCACATTGCTAGGCAAATACATTTACTTTTCATATCTTCTTAAATTTTGACAAGTCCTCCAGACAGAGATAGAGAGGTCCTGACCATCATGTGCAGTAGTTTTGGTCTGTCTATTAAAGTTAAAACATGAGGCCAAAGCATGTCTAGTATGTCGATTTTAACTCATTTAAGTTATTTCTACTCCAATATTAACATATTTTGTAAATCACATCCGGCTGCAAATTCAAAATCCCCAATCAGGGCCATGGCTAGTGACATCATAGGCGATTGTTTTTGACGTCATGGGACATTGTTTTGTAACGTCACTCAAAAACTATACTTGTTTGCGTAATAAAGGGTGGGCGACTACTTTGATGTTTACAGGAACAAAACTAGATTATCAGTCAATGTACTTTACAAACCCAGGAATTTTAACACGAGCCATGAGCAGCCAGACTAATGCTTACTCTGTAACTGTAGTGAAATTCTGAAGCAATATTTACTATACCTATGCAGTGTCACTTATACTTAGAGGATATTTGTGTTTTCTTGACAAATACCATGTTTATCTCGAGTGAGGAAGAACGTTTATGTTTTCAAGAGTGGCGCATATATATAACTTTTCTGCCTCACGAGATGCGATAAACATGGTATTTGTCAAGAAAACACAAATTTTCTATTTATTCTATGATTTAATCGTTGTATTTCTAACAAAATCTCCAAAGAGAGCCCGTCGCCAAAGCAACATCATGACGTCATGAGCGTGTCATTGCGTCAGAGCATTGTTCGATGACGTCACGTCATTGTTGTTATCAGTCACTAGTTCACGTTCCATTGTTATTATCACTAGTGACTGATAACACGGTTGAAAAAATATTTCTTTTGAAGTTGTAAAGTTCAATATTGTATATATATGTAAAACTCGAATCCGTAGCAGGCCTCAAATCCTTGGCTGATTTTCAAAGTCATGGCATATTGCCGAAAATCACAGAGCAAACGACAATAACTCTAACCCTAACCGTAACGCAAACTCTAAACTAAGAAATCATGTGATATGAATCCAAGGGCTAAAGTAGACATTTGCAAGGAATCTGAGGGCTATAGCAGACACTTGCATTGAATTCAATGGCTACAGAAAAGAACTGATATTAACTCAAGGTTTGAAAAAAGACAGTATGATGGGGAAAAGTAACATTTTGCAACTGCTCTTTCGACTAAATTCTTTTCAGATGCTGTTGGACAGTATTTATTTTTTTCCTTCTCAATCAACAGTACTGTTGACTGGCGACACGTATAGTTAGCAATTATGACCTCATCCCATAATGACATCACTTACATGACGTCGAGTAATAATCTTACAATGAAACTGGCCACAGATTAGAGACCCGCCACACTGATTTAAGTCCTACATAGAAATGTATGTGTTTCCTTTACATTCCACCTGGTGAATTAATCACTTCAGTCACTTACAGAGTAAATGCTTTTTGCCGATTATTTCTTTATTTGGAACAAAATTGAACTTTGAATTCTAAAAAATCCATTCACAATGGTTTCCCCCAACTTTTGTTTCTGACATATTTGTTTTGTAAAATAAACCCAATATATATGAGTTTACAAGAGATATTTGTTTGGTATTTTTTACCCCTTGAAAGTCAAGATGTATGTTTGTGAGCTGTAATCTCAGTACAGTCAACTAAAATAGGATGTTTAATGTACACTATTTGTAAATATTATACCCTCTACTAAATTCATTAAATAATTGCAAGAAGTACATGGTTTTCTTTATGTTTACAGCCCTAAATGCATGTTATAACTTTTATTGTCAATTGCAGCTCTATCTAACCATGCATGTGGCTGGTTGGCTACAGCAGCTAACTTCCAATTGTATTGAAAATATGTCGATTTTGCCTGAACAAAGGCAATATAAATATATTTTTGCACTGCAATCGTAAGGCCAATTTGGGGAAAACTGTAAGACATACATTCATTAGTCAAGTAATACCGTAATAAGTTTCGATGAGTACTTTATCATTTACTGCAGAACGTCTACATTTTTACATTAGAGATGCTGTTCTCCAGAAAATCATGCTGTTCTTTTACATAACACTTCTAATGCCTTTCAAATACTTTATATTGAAATTATTGCAATTTGTTTATTACCGTATATCATGTTACACTAGGCCACAATATGGCTACACAATAATGCAATCAAAGTAAGTATTGAATCTTCAAAATTGTGTTTTATTTGTGACCTTTTAAAACCTGCAGGTAAACTGAAGAGGTGTTATGCAGTGAACACCACTTGGAGTGATCAACCCATACTTCCAGGGAAACCTGTTGTTCAAGTCGAAAGTCAACCAAGAACTGTGAAGATTCTCTTCCCATCTGGTTAGTTTCTTTATGATTATCACTGCTTTGGATGATGCGATCTGTTACAACCCGTTGTGACGCTTTCTTCCTTCGCTCAAAATATATGTCCAAGACTGATTACCTTAATTTGGGGGTTACATGCTAAGTTCGGATTGCTATATTTTCGCACTGTCATAATGCATAATCTTTGCTGAAATACACACCAAACAAACTTAATTATTCCTGCTACATCTTGGAGTCATCTACTGAAATTGTTGCGTCAATTTTCCTCATATTCATCTTTACAGTGTACCAGACAATTATCTATACCAGACTATTATCCTGTAGTCGAATTCCTACCAAACTTAAACAGATGTGAAACATTTCACTGTTATTTATCAAAACATGTATGAACTTGATGCTTTCAACTGCAAGTTTAACTTGTTGTTTCCTCTATTTGACATTTGAATTGCTGTAAAGAGGACTTTAACAGATTTCCCTTAGAAAATGTAACTTCCTTAAAAGGTATGTAACAACTCTGTGTAGGAAGTACAGGTCAAGCTTTCGGGCCCAATATGCATGTCAAGTCTTGGTGTCTGTCTATCCTTCCTTCCCTTATTCAGTAAACATTTTGGAATTTTATACTTCATCTCCAGAAGTAAAAGCTTAAAGAAAGCTAAAACATAAAGCCAAATGTGGCTTAATCATGTGTATATATTTGCCTGTGCCTGTAAACCTATTTTCATCTTCTTCTTCAGAAGCAAAAGGCCTAGAAAGATAAAACTTTTGTGTAAAGATCCCTTAGCTGAGGGGACTATAACTTATAGATTTTGCGATCCTGTTGCCCCTTTGAAGGTGAATATTTGACAATTGGTATGATAATACACAGTCTGATGAGTTACAGAGCAAATAGCTTTAAATTGCAATATAGCCAAATGACAAGAATTTGTCAACCCATAGCATTTTAAACTCTATGCAGATTGCAGATAACTATACTCTCTTTATATTCTTTTATTTAGATGACCATATAGGGACAATTGGCTAAAAAGGAATTTGAAAATTTGGATTTCATTGTATTTGCTCAGCCAAGTTTTGGATGTTGAAAATCTAAAATTTCCAAATTACCAAAATCACATCAGATAATCATCTAGAAAATTCTTTATATTTGCAAAAGTTAATTTATTAAAGACACTATTACATACAGTCACAATCCCTTCCAGCAATTACATTGAATTAATGAATTTGAAAATTTAGCTAGAAATATATTGCCTTCTAACCTTATTTAAAATATTCCAATAAATGTATTTTCAAGTAAAACATAAATTACATAATTTCCCTTCAGGTAATCCTCTGGTTGTTAGTATAGAATTATCTAAGAAATATTTAAAATAATTACTATACCATCAGTTATATCATTTGAGTTCTTTAGGCTTTCATGACCTTGAATGTATTAAAAGCCCCTAATTTATAAAACTGCATTATGTTCATTGTTTGGGTTTTGGTAATTGTAATTGGGCCAGTATTGGTAGCCTACCAGTATCCTGCTCTAACTGTATGCAAATGTTCAACATGTATGAATATATAAACGTGACAACCATGAGCTTTGCATCTCATCTGAAAGGATTGCCAAGGATTCAAAAGACCAAGTATTTTCATATGATGTTTGACTTGAACTGACACCAGAAAAGTTACAAACATATTATACAAAATAGTATTTCATTTGATGATCTGATAACATGTGTTTATAAAACTTTGTTATAAATGTCTTACCACTAAAAAGATATAAGTGACATAGTATCAAATGGCGGTGAACTCACTGCCAAATGATAAGTAATAAAGCAATATTGACATCCTTTTTTGTCAAATTTGTTTTTGTTTATTAAAATTATGTTTTGGTCACATGACATTTTAGTCTAATCAAAAGGGAACTATAATTTAAAGTTACTGTTCTTGTCCTATTGTTAAGCAGTTCATGATGCAATCAAAACCTTACTGACCTTACCTTAACTTCCAAAAATGATAAATTTGATAAAGACATATCCTTGTTATTTCAAAATTGCATAAAAATTAAATCAAGCTTCTTTTTCTATTTCCCCAAATATCTGAATGCATTGACTCAATGTAACAAGTGGTACAAGTCATAGGATAAAGATCTTTATCATATAATGGAGGGTGTTATCGATGCAATAAAGCTATCGGATAAACTTGGTATCCGATTTGCTCAAAATCTGATAAAGATGCAAATTAGGTCAAAACCCGAACTATTTTCTCAAAACTCCATGCATTTCATGCGAGTCCTAAACTGGTCACTAACCATTGATAACGTCGTCGGGAGTTTTTAAGGGTTTTGTGTTTTTTTATCGAATAAAATATCGTACAAAAGCCGTCAGTGTAAACTTATTACGCATTCGTATTTAGGAAATTATAGCTTGGTTATCGAAGCATTTCAAGTTGTTTTGATCATTCGTTTAGAAAATATAGCGATATGCAGCTAACAATATCGACTATCGAAAAAATATGTGCTTCAATTTTCGTAAATAACATATAGGCCTAGATCTCTTTGACCATGTCGGTTACCAACTTATCAGCAAAAACAAATCATACTCTAGTGATAGTACAGATTATCTAGTAGCGGAGTGAAAAACTTAGTTATTTGAACATCTGTAGGAATTACTTACATTAGTTGAGTAATATGAAAATAAAAGCCAAAAAGCATTTTATTTCTATTTCCGTGAGTACTTTAAGATCAAACCACTCATGCAAACCACTCATGCAATTCTTTTTTATTCCTTAACAAAACAAGTATGCAACCATAAGCAGATTCTTCGTAACATAAAGGTTTTTAACCCTAATGACAAAATGGCTCAATTCATAATTATTTGGTTATATATTGCAGCTTGGTGACTTTGGGTTAATTACAAGGTCATTGGAAAGGAATCACTGTCAACTTTACAGCCAGGTATAGGCCAATTCAAAGCATAACAAGCTACAGAGTCCAGGACTGTATTATCCAGCTAACAATATACAAACATACAGACAATCTTTACAGTTATTGAAATTGTTTTATTCAAACATGTTGCCTTAATTAATACAAATACAACTCAAATAGTGTAAACAAACCTTTACATTCAGATTGTACATGTACCTGATGTATAGATCTACTCTACTAGAAGTAATACAAGACAAATGTAATGGATAACAACTTCTTTATTGATTTCTCACGACGATAATTTGTTAAGCTTGAAAACCATGACAAGACTATAATCAACAAGAGTCATCAACAGTTGCCTTATCTAGCTAGCCCTAATGAATTACATGTAGTAAATGAATTGATGTGGCCATGGAGACCAACAAAGTTAAAATCACCCCAGAAAACTAAATGCCACAAAAGGAATATCAATACTTGGAGATTATTTCAAATGCCAAATTTCCCTAACTTAAGCCTGTAGTTTTGAGTTGTGCTCAATATGACAAATTTTATTGTTGTATTTCACTGGAATCAGAAAAAATAAACATTTTATAGATGTCACAAACTTTTCAATTTTGGAAGGAACAAAATACCTGTTCCTGTTAGGATATGGAAAACTTTGTATGGCACATGTTGCAAAGACAATGCTCACTTTGATCCATCAGAGTATGATACTATTATATTCATATATGTCAAATACATTTGGGTCCTGAAACCTTTAAATCATTTTGGGCCAGAAGAAGTTATAAAATGATAATAAATTAAAAATAAATAACCTTCATGGAAAATAAATAGCCTTCTGGGTCATTACTAGCTCATTTTGACTCTCTTATCTCATCTAGTTACAGGGATTAAAAAACAACACTAAAAGAACTTTGAAATCGATGAAAACGTTAGCACAGTTTACTTATACAGTTAAATGTATTTGAAAACATGAAAATTATAATTCTTGTAAAGTTGAAATCGTGCAAACTTTCGTGTGCATTTTTCTGCCAGGAAACAACCCAGAGAAAAACAGAATTAACAAAATAGGCGACAAAACAATGGAGTGATAACTATACATTAAAGTAAGGAAAAGTTTGCACAATATACATTTTTGGTCAATATTAAGCTATTTGTGAATATACTGAGGAATACAAACGGTATACCTTCATGCTAGATTTTAACAAAGACTGACATGAAGCCTTTCGCCCGACCATGCATCCCTGACCAACTTAATTACTATTTACTTAGACATCCCCATTATCAATACCATTAATAGACGTCTCTTACACAGAATTTCACACCCACTCATAAAAGAATTGAAAAAAATTGGATGAACTCTTATCGGTCAAACAAATTCTGATCTTGGAAAATAAATGAGTACAATAAATAAATGTTTGCACAAAATATAAAAAATGAGCAAAATTGCTTGTAATTAGTCACTTCACCTTTACTAGAATGTTAGATGTGCAAAATATGAAATGGATCACATCAATAGTTTTCCTGCAATTGGTCGGACAAATTCTGATATTGAAAAATAACCAAGTACAAAACATTGAAATCTATAAAACTTAGCAAAATCGATTTTAATTGTCACTGCTCCCCTCTAAGTATTTGAAAACAATTGGAAGAATAGTTTTTTACGTAATAGGTCAGATCACTTTGTAAGCCATGGGTTTTAAACTTTGCTTTTAAAATATGATATAACAAAATCAATCAAATTATTACTTATTTGCCGATGAACCCCTACTATTTGTTAGAAAAAGATTATATAAAGGGGATGTTATACATCCTTCAAACATATATCAGTTGTCTTTGGGCACTTGGCTGACAGAATCAGTTGATACTTGAGGTAGGAGGTCTCATATGCCTTCTCTGTGGTTGGTCCAGCTTCTTGACACAGCATTACTGTAATAAGAACAAAACTAAAATTTAGTACAATCTTTTAACAATTTAAAAGTTGTTTCTATGGAAAGGAAAATGAAAAATAAAAGTTTCATAATTCTAGAATTACCAAAAGGCACTTATTTAGTAGGTTGGGGAATCTCATTAAATGTCAGTACAATATAAAGAGTACAAATTCTGCTCTGGAAACAAAACTTTCTCAATACAGAGTAAAAACTTTAATATTTCAACCACAAGCAAAACAAGATCCCCAGGCATTTGGAATAATTAAGAATATAAACGTCATGAATCTTAAAATTCATAAAAATCAAGCTTGAAAACGACACAAGAATCTGTGTCGAAACGTCGCATACAATGAACAAGGAAGTTGTCATCCATATATTCCTCAGCATTATTGTCATTCCAACTTCTAAAATGCCTCTCAAAGAAGTTAATTGTTAATTAGATGCATGTTTAATTTGCCGTAGGGTGTGGCCAATGTGGTTCCCCTCTTTGTAGGGGCAAAAGTGTCACCAATCCTAAAAATTATATATTTTATAGGCAATGTGATTACAGATACCACAAAAATGGAAATTGCTCAAATATTCAATTGATCATTTAGGGTATAGAATGCAAAGGTTCACAAGCCCTTTTAAGGGATACCAAAACTGTAAATTATAATCCTCACTAGTCAAGAAGTCTTGACACAAAGTTTCAGCTTTCTAGACCTTATGCTTTTGGAGAAGATGAAAGTAGGTTTTAAGGGCGTGGGCACTATTGCCCTAATTAGGGGCCACAGGGCTTTGAAATCCCACAAAAGGTTTTAAGGGCGTAGTCCCTGGGCCCCTATTAGGGGTCACAGCTACAAATTATATTCCTCATTTGCAAGGAGTATGCACAAGGTTTCAGCTTTCTAGACATTCCGCTTCTTGAGAAAAAGATGAAAATAGGTTTTAAGGGTGTGGCTCATGTGGCCCTTATTAGGGGTCACAGGGACACAAAAGCTATAAATCATAATCCTCACTAGTCAATGAGTCTGTACACAAAGTTTCAGCTTTCAAGGCCTAATGCTCCTGGAGAAGAAGTTGATAATGCACAAAGTTTACAGACAGACTGACGCCAGACCCAATGCCATGTCATAAACCCATACGGCCTTACAGGCCTAATGCGCTAAAAAGTTGATCTACAACCGGTTCATATGAATTTGTTTTGATGAGCTAGGTGAAACATTTTATTTAGTTCTGCCCTGGAAACGAAATTCCATGGAAACCACCAAATATAAGAATTGCAGGAAGGTCCATCTACACATAACGATTGATCCATACAGGGCACCTGTGCAAGTTAATTCTAGCAATTGCAAGTAACATTGCACCTAGTAAAAGTAACAGAAAATGTGATAACTTCTAAAACTTATTGTAATCTAACATACCAGATAGCATTAATGTGTATTGTATTTCACTCAGCCAGAATAATCGTTTTATTTCATTTTAAAATTGACATTTTGTAATTCTAATAAACTTTGTTTGGCGGGAGATAGAAATAGAAGTTCGCGAAACCTGAATATAGCAAAAACAATGCGATGACTTTATCCCCATTCTTTTATACTGCTGGATAAAAGGAAATGAGATAGCTGATTTGTTTTTACCTGTCAACTTCTTGATGAGCCTTAGAATAACTTGTCAGGACAGTCACATGAAATGTCTCCACCTGAGCTCCTCTCTTTCTTCTTTTGAGTGTCAAAACTGCTCACACCTGCAACAATTGTAATTTGGTGTATTTAATAATATAGGGTGGGAATGAGATAAAAACAAGAGTCATCAGAAGATGACATATCCCACTGGTTCCACATGATCATAAGATGTAAACCTTTGAAAGATAATTATAATTTTTTCAAGCAAGGTTCACAATGGTATAAGCTAATATACTCTCCCAAAAAAGAAACGCATAGGTGATTTTGATATTTTTTATTGTGTGTAAAAACAAATTAAACAATATAAATGTGATATTTTCTTTCAAAACGTCTTTATTATATGATGGTTTACGACTTTAGTACACAAAATCGAAAATTTTATACCTCTTGTTTATTTGAGACTCATTTGAAGGCAATTTTGAAAAAATATTATATAGAAAAAATTTAAAGCAGAATTCATGTAAGAGTAAACGCAAGATCATATGGTACCTTTAACCAACCAAAGGCTCTCATTTTTTCAAATTTTGTCATTCAATTCTAAACGGAACCAAGGTTACCATTATGCATCGACAAAGTGTCGGAAATGAAAATGTTGTCGAGCGTGAAATTGAAACCGAAGTTTCATTATTCACACTAGTCTGGCATCAGAATATTCATCATCGTCCTATTGGGCATTATTGGTTCCTTCCTACAGGCCACTTCCGGTCAAAAGAGCTAAAGATGTGTGCCACCAAAACCTCAAATCTTTACATCCGGGTCACACTTTTTCTTCATTCTCTTGCCACAGGGATACACATCATTTACAACATCACTGATTTGGGTTCGTAAGTCCACCAAACTGTACAAAAGCGTTTCCATGAAGTCGATATTCGACCATGAAGACCAGTTATCGCCCCTGTTTTTCGTGGCTTTAAAGAACTCATTGTTATTAAGTGACCTTTTACAATAAAGATCTTGAACCCAAGATACTTTAGGAGACTTTGGGTTTCTAAAAACGCACAAATTTGTCAATAACAACAATTAGAAAATAACGTGACTTTGGATATCTAACAGTTCGAAAAAGGACAATTTTGCCAAAAGTTTATGCCACAAGTCAACAGATTCGGTTGAGACGGTGTGAAGGTGTGGGATACAATATTTAGCATACAAAAATGTGGTTTATTGGTGGTTCTGAGGAATTGGAGAAGCAAATCACAATTTCGATAACGTCCATGAATGTCACTTGCATCAGATTATTTAAAACCAAAGGGAGTGTTTCGAGTATGATAACTTGAATTCACTTACAGAGCGTCAGATGGCTCATAATCCTGCCCATTTAAAATAAAGAAGTTGTTTATGACTTCTCAAACACTACATTTCATGCCAATTAAGACATCAACGATATGAATTAAATAAACGTGTACGTGAACGTCATTATACGCCCGAGATACACCAACGACTTGCCATTGCATTGCAGAAAGATGTGGGAAGAACTGCATTATAGGGAATCCATCAATTGGCTATTTCATTTACAAAGGGATGTCAAGAAAGAATTCTTGAAAATTGGCAGGAATTCATAACACTTACTTCGACGCCATCTTGTGGTCAACAGAATACAGAAACATACCTAAAACTAGTGTTCTTCACTTGGCATACTCTTTGTCTATTAACATGTAAATTTTCGCTTTGTTACCATTGAAATTTTGTGACATTTGTGGTTTTAAAGGTGAAGTAAAAAATTATTTAAAAAATTATATATGCGTTTCTTTTTTGGGAGAGTATATATGAAACGAAACCTTTCATGAACAAAGTCCAAATAAGAGCCGTTTCCGTGGAAATAATAAAATTTTCAGAAATGTGAAAATATCAAAAGGCACCACACATGTAAAATTTCAGAAAGATATGTGGACCGGTTTCTGAGTTCTGCTCCGGGACCGAAATGATTACGGACGGACGGACGTACAGACGGACAGGGTGATGACTATATCCCACGGTATTAAATACCGGTGGGATAAAAAGGTTGGAGAAAAAAGAGGATACCTGGGGTTGCCAATTACCAACTTTTTGTGAGACTTCAAGTTGCGAATTGTTTGCTGTGAAAGTTGATGTCCTCATTTCTCCAAAATCCAAACATTTGGAATAATGTCTCTCCTGTAAATTACAGGTTGCAATGATTCAAGTAAAGATTGTTTGCTTTTAAGTGATGGGCTGCTGATTACAAATATTGGATAAAGTGGAATTTTGTTATTCAACAGGATAAATTCCATAATTACACACCATCAACAGAAAACATTACTTCCTCACATTCATATACAAATCATGATGGATTTCTTGTAGATTTAGCATATCAAAACAACTAAAACTGTTAAGCGAATGATCAAGTATAAATGACTAATGTTAGAATTAAAACGTTTTGCAGATCAGATACAAAGTGTTCATAAAACTTTGCACTTTTTTAAACTAACAGACTCTCTGATAAAAATCTATGTCTCAATGGATTTCACAATATATATTTTGAAATAAAACACCGAGTTGTCTCATTTTTAGGCTCAGAAGTATACAGTTCATAAACCCTATTTGCCAATATGATTAACATGCATAAGATTTAAATTCTTTAAAGTCAGTTGATCTGCACAAGAAGTCACAAATGTTTACAGATCTAATGAGCTAAAATATTGTTACCATATTTTGCAGGTCATAAAGTAATCGTTTTAAAATTGCTTTGATTAAAAACCTGATACTATGATGCTATGAGTTAATGTACCTTTTCCACTTACTGTACAAGTCACAAGATAGTGTACTATAGTGGTGGCAATGAGTGAAAGAAGTAAATATCTTCAACCAAATCCTAATAATAACTATTTGACTATGCTAACTCATTTGGCTGATCCTGTCACCACAGATGATGTGCGAAAACGACTTTTAATTGAAAATACACCAGTGATAGCATTTATATTAAAATATATGGATGAAGTGAGACAGGAAGCTTTGACTATGAGAGAACTATGGGTCAGAGCTACAGGATAGTCAAAAGTATATAAAAGACCAACATAATGCTCAACTCATTTGCTTAAGAACACTCAGGCAGGACGCATAAACATGAGTCAGTATAAACTATTTGTGCCAGACACAGAGAAATGGACTCGCTATTATTTGCTTCAAGTCCTGGGTTAACTGAATGGACTACCTAGCATGTCGGTTGATAAAACACTGGAGCTCTTCGATCCGGAATGGCCAAAATTTTAGAAGAAAGGAAACGAAAAGAACAAGCACAGGCCATGCCTTCTGCCCAGCAACCCAAAATTAACTTTGTCTCTCCAACCCAACAAGTCGTTGAGCAAGCACAAGCCAGGGAAAAAAGGGAACAAGCAATTCTAAAACAAGCAACTGGAACGACTAAGGAAGGTGGTCAGAGGAAACGAATGAAGACAAGTTTTTAACCATTTACAAGTGATATAAAATGTCCTGATTTAAACATTTTTTTAATAGTTGGGTATCAGCAATCGAGCTGTCAACATGTACCCCTGTCCTATCTGCTCCAAAGCATATTCATGGCATGATAGCCTAAAACGTCATATGAATAACAAGCATGGTCAACAACAGCAGCAGCGGCAACAACAACAACAGCAGCAGCGGCAACAACAACAACAACAACAACAACATCAACATCAACAACAACAACAACAACAACAACAACATCAACAACAACAACAACAGCAGCAGCAGCAGCAACAACAACAACAACAACAGCAACAGCAGCAGCTGGATCAAGACTTTTATTTTGACACGGGAGTGAGAAATGTTATTGTCCTGGATGATCTCATGTCCACAGCAAGTAAAGATTCTAAAATAACAGACCTGTTCACAGAAGGTTCTCATCATCGCAACCTCTCTGTCATTGCCATCAACCAAAACTTATATTACAGCAAAGACCCTACTCAAAGGAGAAACTGTCACTATATAGTAATGTTTAACAATCCAGTGGACCAGCAATCCATCATGACCTTGGGTCGTCAAATGTACCCAACTCGATCTCAACTTTTCATGCAAAAGTTTGAAGAAGCCACGATTCAACCTTATGGCCACCTTTTGATTGATTTGAAACCGGATACACCAGCAGATCAAAGACTTCGTCCTAATGCCTCTAAAGAAAGCAGTTTGGAAAACTGTCCTCATATAGAGTCTACCCTCCGAAGCGTGCAGACGTGTGACGAAAATCTCTGCGATATGCCTTCTTGCGATAGTTGTGGAATAGTCTTCCAATCTACTACGGACCTCATGAAACACAGAAAAACATGTTGTTCTGAGAATTAAAGTTCTAGCGATGGTTCACCTCCCGGAATTGCCAATCAGCCAACGAAAGGAAAGTTTGATGATGCCTTTCCCCAAAAGAAATCGCTAGAAAACTGTTGTATTGTGGACAGGTGTTTCTAAATAGTATTTGTTTACAGAAACATCTCCACGATAAGCAATGCCCAGAAGTGGAAAAGGATGATGAAAATGAAGGAGATGATAACATTGACACTTTTACCAATGGTATCCAGAAACAAAATCAACAAGCTAATCTCGAAAAGCAAGGTATAATACAAACTTTGTCGCTTTTATTGCAAAACCTTGAATATGCAAATTATATGTTTTGAGAAAAACTTGAAAAACCCTCTCTATTGTTCAGTTTGAAATATATTGAAACCGCAAAGCATATGATACTAGAAATCGTTTTTCCCGTTTCTTTTAATTTTACCATCATTCAGATAGCCTATAAAGCTTGATTTTAGGATGATATCCGAGGTTTTGCAAATAAATTTAATTCATATTCCAGCTTTTGATACCAATAAGAAACAAGTTTCTTGTTATTTTCAAGAACTTTATTCAGGATTAACACAACAATGGTTAACTTTAACAAATGTGAACACTTCTTAAGGGAACTCCTTCTTAATTGAAACATCTAACAATGTTTTGAATAGAAAACATCTGACATTTAAGGTAGTAATTGATCAAACCAAGGCTGTTAGACCAATGTGTTAACTTGTACATGATGTAACAGTGAACTTTGAGAGAACCACACATACACAATCCTTTTTCTTTTCTAAGTTATAATTCTCATTTAAAACATCAATCAAATAAGTCATGGGAATTAGGAAATATGTGAACCCAAAATTCTAAGTACAACATCAATAGGATTCGATACCATGAATCGGAACAACTTGGAAAGTAACTGGGAACCTTAAAACCATAGATCATAACTAGACATGGTATCAATGAATAAACCGATTGAATAGCAAACTGATATAAATGAACTGCCAGTTACATTTGAGCTCGAGGGTGACTCACATGGAACATGGATTTGAAAGACGGATATTATCACTGGAACCAACATAATAACTCTGCAATTTAACTAAGAGAACAAAGAACATTAACCACTTAGGTTTGTCTTGTCATAAAACATCTGACTTAACTGGGGGAAACCTGAGTAACCAAATAAATATATAACCATGAACAATGTACGTGAATGCACGTGAACTGCACAGAATGACTAGAAATTGAAACAAGCCATCCTTGAACATTGTGAGACAAGTGACGTGTCAATCTTAGGCTGCCTCGTAAGGCAGATTATCATAAAAGGCATGGTAGTCCTGTGGCAGAACTGCCTTGATCTCTTGAAGGTGTTTGTATTTTGATTGCTTGATCCTCCTTGGTTCTTTGAATAATGGTTCTGGTTCTTTCTCTGAAGCCGATCCAAGTTTCGGTCTTCTTGGAAGTTCTTTCCAATCATCTGTCATGCTTAGTTTGAACGAAATGATCCCATTTGGTGTGTACTTGACTGCTTTCAGATGCGTCACCTGAGGATCTCCAATCTTGTTCCCGGGACGGATAGAACTGTAGTAGCTGGTAGTAGTGAAATCTCGGAAAAAGGTGTGATCCAAATACTTCACCTAATAGGGATGGTTTTGTCTGGCATGGGACATGACATCAACATAATCTGCTGGAGTGTAGATCGATCTGTTCTTCAAACACCGCTCAATTACGCTGTGCACTGAGTCCACTTCCATTTGTGTGTGACCCTTCTCAAGATATTTCTGTTCAATATTGATGTTTTTCTTTACAGAAAGGTGCAGCAGTGCATTTGAAAGAGTTGAATTGCGATTTTGGTAGGTACATCCATCACTGTAGAGAATAACAGTATCACCAGCAGAGGCAAGATTTGATATGCAGTCCGAGATACATGACGCAAAGACGTGTGCTGATAAATCAGCGTGGCATTCGTGCCAAAAGTAGCAGAGGACATCTCGAGTAGCCATATTGTACATGGTGAAGTTGTGACAGGACAACTTTGTCCTGTAATACAAGCAGCTAGCATTTAGCGATGGTGATAGCAGAAGAGACTGTAGATCCATGGTCAGAACATAGTACTTGGCTTCTCCATCTACGTGATGGCTGTGAGATGCAATTGCTTGTTCTTTGTCTGCAGTTTTTTCAGCCCTTGCTGCATTCTTCCTTTCAAGATGTTCAGAATATTCGTTATCTGCCACATTTCCTGAGTCATGACCAAGGCAGATGTCACATAGATCCTTTTTGGGTTGGAACAAGCCAAGATTGAGGTTGTCACACTCATTTCTCAATACGAGATGTCCTAAAGGTTCACAGTCTTGCTCCTTGCACCACTCCAAGTAGATTCTGTGTAAGTTTGCATAGCTTCTGATGGTTGGCTCAAGATATTCTTTTGTTGAACTCGCACGGCAATAATGGGAAGGCACCGTGGGCAAAGACTGAATGAATTCCTTCAATTTCATACGTTTTTCAGTTGCAACAGCAACAACCTTTGGGGGTGACATTGAATGAATACCCACAACCGCATTCAGAACCCATTCTCTAACAGACCATTCGCCTATAGCTAGTGTGGATAGGAACAATTCTCTACACACACGATACAATCTGTCTTCTTTTTGCAAGTGATACACAAATGACACCTGTTTTCTTGAAGATTCCTTATCTGTCACCTTTCTTGTTGGTTCATTTTTAAAGACTAGATTTGCAACATAAGTTTTCTTTTGTTCCCATGTTAAATCATTCCAGAAGTTTGAATGTATCTGTAGTCTTTCTTCTTCAGTGAAACTTGCACAATGCTTCTTTCCGCTTGGTTTTCTACATGATGGTTTCACACAGGTTTCCCCCATTCGCCTTTCATCACGTTGGGCATTTTGTAAATATTTGCCATCTACTTTATGGAGGCCATGGTATGATTTCCCTTTCATCCTCTTCAACATCTGTTCATTTCTGCTCCAAGTGTTGGGGTCACACTTACCCTTTCTTGCTCTCTTTCTTTTTGTTTTCTCAGTCATATCGGGTCTATGTTCTGCCGCGTGAATTTCAACTTCATGGGCAACCTCTATTCCTTCAATCGGAACTTCTTCTGTTTCATTCTCAGTTTCAGGAACCATCACTTCTTCTGTTTCATTCTCAGTGTCAGGAACAATCACTTCTTCTGTTTCATTCTCTGTCCAAGGAACAATCACTTCTTCTGTTTCATTCTCAGTTTCAGGAACAATCACTTCTTCTGTTTCATTCCCACTTTCAGGAACATTCACTTCTTCTGTTTCATTCCCACTTTCTGTTTCATTCTCAGTTTCAGGAACCATTACTTCTTCTGTTTCATTCTCACTTTCAGGAACAGTCACTTCTTCTGTTTCATTCTCACTTTCTGTTTCATTCTCAGTGTCAGGAACAATCACTTCTTCTGTTTCATTCTCACTTTCAGGAACATTCACTTCTTCTGTTTCATTCTCTGTCCCAAGAAAATTAATTTCTGTCATTTCTTTCTTTCTTTCAGGAAAATTCACTTCTTCTGTTTCTTTCTTTGTCCTAGGAACATTCACTTCTTTTGTTTCTTTCTCTCCTTCAGGAACATTCACTTCTGTCATTTCTTTCTTTCTTTCAGGAACATTCCCTTCTTCAGTTTCTTTCTCTGTCCCAGGAATATTCACTTCTTCTGTTTTATTCTCTTTCCCCCGAGCCACAACCTTTGCTGTATTCATATCAGTTTTCCGACTTTTAGACAATTGTTTCATGTCCTTCCCAATTAGATTTTGTCCTCTCCTTTTACTTGCTACCTTTTGTACAAGATTCCTCTTTCTGGCATTTGTCTTATGTCTAGTTTTCAGCAGTTTCTCCATTAACAAGTTTTGTTTTCTGTGCTTCTCCTCCTCTTCACTACTTGAAGCAGAAGGGCTGTAGTCTCTGTTCCGGTCACTGTCATCATGATCAGAAGAATCAGAACTACCAGCATTGTCCTTTTGAAGTTTTTGCAAAGAGAGTTGCAATAGTCTTTTACCTCTTGACATCATTTTGATGCTGTATAGAGTGACAACACTATACAACTACGATGTCATAAACCATCCGCATGGGAATGGGTAACCATTCTATGAAATTTGGAGAAAGCTACAATCAGTCACTTCATCAAAACTCTACTGAAATCATTACAAGCATCATTAACATCATTAATCAATAAAATGTAATATAATTTAAACTATTGACATAAGTAAATCAATTTAAATATGTTAAAGCAATGAATATTTACCATTTTTCAACTCTTTTGGTGTCATCAAAACACAGACTTCAGACCGCATGGCTTGCATGAAATTATTCGAGCTTTTGATAACAATTTATTTGACCAATAAAATTAGAGCTTTTGTTTTTTTTATGCAAAACCAATTGTAATTGGTCAATAGCTACCAAATCTTTATTGAAACATGTGACTTAAGAGGGAGAATCTCAAAACTGAAAAATCTCATTTTGGCCAATGTTGCATATTCAAGGTTTTGCAATAAAAGAGGAAGAAACCATTTTTGTAAAATTTTGACCAAATTGCTAAAAAATTGACCCGAAACGTAAAAAATATCAAATTTCCTTAAAACATGGTTAGGACGCATCTACATGCTCCGTACACCTCCACAAGCAAAGTTTAGCTGATTTTCAACCCAAAAATGAAGGAAACCATTTTTGTAAAATTTTGACCAAATTGCTTAAAATTGACCCGAAACGTCAAAAATATCAAATTTGTTTAAAACATGGTTAGGGCCGTAACATGCTCCGTACACCTCCACAAGCAAAGTTAAGCTGATTTTCAACCCAAAAACGAAGGAAACCATTTTTGTAAAATTTTGACCAAATTGCTTTAAATTGACCCGAAACGTCAAAAATATCAAATTTGCTTAACCCTTTAAGGCCCAAGCACTGAAAAATCAGTGCTCCGTGACGTTGCCGTTAAGGCCCAAGCACTGATATTTCAGTGCTCATTCACTGACCCGTTAAGGCCCAAGCACTGAAATTTCAGTGCTCTTTTTCAACCCCGTTAAGGCCCAAGCACTGAAATTTCAGTGCTCGCGCTGCTAGTCGAATGGTGAAGAAAAACGAACATTCATATCAACAGAGGGCCTGACATCGATGAAAATAATTACAATCAGTTGTCTTTGTAATAGTATAATGCCTTATATGGAAGTAAATGTCTATTTTTAGCTGAGAAAAGTCCCTGTGGAATGCGGAAGCGATGCAATGGCGGACATCGACGAATGCCAAAGCGCACAGGTCGGCCGCGGGCGATGTTTGCCACAACCAGATCTTATAGAACTCTCAAAGTTCCCAATTTTTCACCTAGATTGCAGATGACAATCATACACATTTTTCTTTTCATACCGCTAGGTTTATCATCAGCGAAACTCAAATACCGCAAATCTCATGCATGGTCATTTTCATCGCCCGTGTTTTCACCCAACTTTGAAATCAAATTGGTTGACTCGAAATAAAGGCCTATGGTTTGGCTTAAATTGGAATAAAGCTAAACAGAAATTATCAGCAGCCTGGAAAATGAACACATAATATTCCGTGCATTCTTTATGAGGAATTACTTTTTAGAAATGTTTTTAATTAATTTAAAACAAATAGCCTTTACTTCTTCGCAGATATTTTTAATTTGGTTATGAAAATATAACCAATCCTATGCACATTAAGATCAAACAAGAATTAGATCCAGACTTAATCAAAACGAATACTCAAATTAATTCAATAAATTAATTATAACGTAATTTCAGTTTCAGTATATTTTTTCATTTTTGATTATCCAAATGATAAAAATAAAATTAAAAAAACGCAAATAAGCACTTCAGTCCTTTGCTGCACTATACATATATTTCAGGGATTTGTAAGGGTATTCTTTTTATAGTTACAGAAAATCCTGTTTCATGAAGGAGCACCACCTTGGGTAGTAGGAAATGGATATTTTTAACAATTAATTGGCTATATTCAGAGTTTAGTAATTTTCTGAATTTAAATTGGCCATGGCTTTTATATAAATAGTAAACTTAGAACTTCAAAGGGCCCCTTTTCATCAAATTTTACAAATTCCATGGGCTTTGGCCCCTGCCTTCCCCAATCTCTCTGAATTTCCTGATATTAAAAATTATTCAATCAAATAACAATTAGGAAAATATATGAATATCTTTAATTCTGCTTTGAAACTTTAAAAGGAGCTTAGGCCAAAAAGCTCAATTGTAAATGGTCAATTTTTATACAATCAAATCAAAGATATGACCATTGGAAAAACATTTTATGCTTGAAGATTTACCTTGTTTTACAAAAATTCTTTTATGATTCATCTAATTATAAATCATGAAGTTTGACTATAAAATTGCTTAAAATTGACCCGAAACGTCAAAAATATCAAATTTGCTTAAAACATGGTTAGGACGCATCTACATGCTCCGTACACCTCCACAAGCAAAGTTTAGCTGATTTTCAACCCAAAAACGAAGGAAACAATTTTTGTAAAATTTTGACCAAATTGCTTAAAATTGACCCGAAACGTCAAAAATATCAAATTTGCTTAAAACATGGTTAGGACGCATCTACATGCTCCGTACACCTCCACAAGCAAAGTTTAGCTGATTTTCAACCCAAAAACGAAGGAAACCATTTTTGTAAAATTTTGACCAAATTGCTTAAAATTGACCCGAAACGTCAAAAATATCAAATTTGCTTAAAACATGGTTAGGACGCATCTACATGCTCCGTACACCTCCACAAGCAAAGTTTAGCTGATTTTCAACTCAAAAACGAAGGAAACCATTTTTGTGAAATTTTGACCAAATTGCTTAAAATTGACCCGAAACGTCAAAAATATCAAATTTGCTTAAGACATGGTTAGGACGCATCTACATGCTCCGTACACCTCCACAAGCAAAGTTTAGCTGATTTTCAACCCAAAAACGAAGGAAACCATTTTTGTAAAATTTTGACCAAATTGCTTAAAATTGACCCGAAACGTCAAAAATATCAAATTTGCTTAAAACATGGTTAGGACGCATCTACATGCTCCGTTCACCTCCACAAGCAAAGTTTAGCTGATTTTCAACCCAAAAACGAAGGAAACCATTTTTGTAAAATTTTGACCAAATTGCTTAAAATTGACCCGATACGTCAAAAATATCAAATTTGCTTAAAACATGGTTAGGACGCATCTACATGCTCCGTACACATCCACAAGCAAAGTTTAGCTGATTTTCAACCCAAAAGAGGAGGAAACAATTTTTGTAAAATTTTGACCAAATTGCTTAAAATTGACCCGAAACGTCAAAAATATCAAATTTGCTTAAAACATGGTTAGGACGCATCTACATGCTCCGTACACATCCACAAGCAAAGTTTAGCTGATTTTCAACCCAAAAACAAAGGAAACCATTTTTGTAAAATTTTGACCAAATTGCTTAAAATTGACCCGAAACGTCAAAAATATCAAATTTGCTTAAAACATGGTTAGGACGCATCTACATGCTCCGTACACCTCCACATGCAAAGTTTAGCTGATTTTCAACTCAAAAACGAAGGAAACCATTTTTGTAAAATTTTGACCAAATTGCTTAAAATTGACCCGATACGTCAAAAATATCAAATTTGCTTAAGACATGGTTAGGACGCATCTACATGCTCCGTACACCTCCACAAGCAAAGTTTAGCTGATTTTCAACCCAAAAACGAAGGAAACCATTTTTGTAAAATTTTGACCAAATTGCTTAAAATTGACCCGAAACGTCAAAAATATCAAATTTGCTTAAAACATGGTTAGGACGCATCTACATGCTCCGTTCACCTCCACAAGCAAAGTTTAGCTGATTTTCAACCCAAAAACGAAGGAAACCATTTTTGTAAAATTTTGACCAAATTGCTTAAAATTGACCCGAAACGTCAAAAATATCAAATTTGCTTAAGACATGGTTAGGACGCATCTACATGCTCCGTACACCTCCACAAGCAAAGTTTAGCTGATTTTCAACCCAAAAACGAAGGAAACCATTTTTGTAAAATTTTGACCAAATTGCTTAAATTTGACCCGAAACGTCAAAAATATCAAATTTGCTTAAAACATGGTTAGGGCGCACAACATGCTCCGTACACCTCCACAAGCAAAGTTTAGCTGATTTTCAACCCAAAAACGAAGGAAACCATTTTTGTAAAATTTTGACCAAATTGCTTAAAATTGACCCGAAACGTCAAAAATATCAAATTTGCTTAAAACATGGTTAGGACGCATCTACATGCTCAGTACACCTCCACAAGCAAAGTTTAGCTGATTTTCAACCCAAAAACGAAGGAAACCATTTTTGTAAAATTTTGACCAAATTGCTTAAAATTGACCCGAAACGTAAAAGATATCAAATTTGCTTAAAACATGGTTAGGACGCATCTACATGCTCCGTACACATCCACAAGCAAAGTTTAGCTGATTTTCAACCCAAAAACGAAGGAAACCATTTTTGTAAAATTTTGACCAAATTGCTTAAAATTGACCCGAAACGTCAAAAATATCAAATTTGCTTAAAACATGGTTAGGACGCATCTACATGCTCCGTACACATCCACAAGCAAAGTTTAGCTGATTTTCAACCCAAAAACGAAGGAAACCATTTTTGTAAAATTTTGACCAAATTGCTTAAAATTGACCCGAAACTTCAAAAATATCAAATTTGCTTAAAACATGGTTAGGACGCATCTACATGCTCCGTATACCTCCACAAGCAAAGTTTAGCTGATTTTCAACTCAAAACGAAGGAAACCATTTTTGTAAAATTTTGACCAAATTGCTTAAAATTGACCCGAAACGTCAAAAATATCAAATTTGCTTAAAACATGGTTAGGACGCATCTACATGCTCCGTACACCTCCACAAGCAAAGTTTAGCTGATTTTCAACCCAAAAACGAAGGAAAGAATTTTTGTAATATTTTGACCAAATTGCTTAAAATTGACCCGAAACGTCAAAAATATCAAATTTGCTTAAAACATGGTTAGGACGCATCTACATGCTCCGTACACCTCCACAAGCAAAGTTTAGCTGATTTTCAACCCAAAAACGAAGGAAACCATTTTTGTAAAATTTTGACCAAATTGCTTAAAATTGACCCGAAACGTCAAAAATATCAAATTTGCTTAAAACATGGTTAGGACGCATCTACATGCTCCGTACACCTCCACAAGCAAAGTTTAGCTGATTTTCAACTCAAAAACGAAGGAAACAATTTTTGTGAAATTTTGACCAAATTGCTTAAAATTGACCCGATACGTCAAAAATATCAAATTTGCTTAAGACATGGTTAGGACGCATCTACATGCTCCGTACACCTCCACAAGCAAAGTTTAGCTGATTTTCAACCCAAAAACGAAGGAAACCATTTTTGTAAAATTTTGACCAAATTGCTTAAAATTGACCCGAAACGTCAAAAATATCAAATTTGCTTAAAACATGGTTAGGACGCATCTACATGCTCCGTTCACCTCCACAAGCAAAGTTTAGCTGATTTTCAACCCAAAAACGAAGGAAACCATTTTTGTAAAATTTTGACCAAATTGCTTAAAATTGACCCGATACGTCAAAAATATCAAATTTGCTTAAAACATGGTTAGGACGCATCTACATGCTCCGTACACATCCACAAACAAAGTTTAGCTGATTTTCAACCCAAAAGAGGAGGAAACAATTTTTGTAAAATTTTGACCAAATTGCTTAAAATTGACCCGAAACGTCAAAAATATCAAATTTGCTTAAAACATGGTTAGGACGCATCTACATGCTCCGTACACATCCACAAGCAAAGTTTAGCTGATTTTCAACCCAAAAACAAAGGAAACCATTTTTGTAAAATTTTGACCAAATTGCTTAAAATTGACCCGAAACGTCAAAAATATCAAATTTGCTTAAAACATGGTTAGGACGCATCTACATGCTCCGTACACCTCCACATGCAAAGTTTAGCTGATTTTCAACCCAAAAACGAAGGAAACCATTTTTGTAAAATTTTGACCAAATTGCTTAAAATTGACCCGATACGTCAAAAATATCAAATTTGCTAAAGACATGGTTAGGACGCATCTACATGCTCCGTACACCTCCACAAGCAAAGTTTAGCTGATTTTCAACCCAAAAACGAAGGAAACCATTTTTGTAAAATTTTGACCAAATTGCTTAAAATTGACCCGAAACGTCAAAAATATCAAATTTGCTTAAAACATGGTTAGGACGCATCTACATGCTCCGTTCACCTCCACAAGCAAAGTTAAGCTGATTTTCAACCCAAAAACGAAGGAAACCATTTTTGTAAAATTTTGACCAAATTGCTTAAAATTGACCCGAAACGTCAAAAATATCAAATTTGCTTAAGACATGGTTAGGACGCATCTACATGCTCCGTACACCTCCACAAGCAAAGTTTAGCTGATTTTCAACCCAAAAACGAAGGAAACCATTTTTGTAAAATTTTGACCAAATTGCTTAAATTTGACCCGAAACGTCAAAAATATCAAATTTGTTTAAAACATGGTTAGGGCGCACAACATGCTCCGTACACCTCCACAAGCAAAGTTTAGCTGATTTTCAACCCAAAAACGAAGGAAACCATTTTTGTAAAATTTTGACCAAATTGCTTAAAATTGACCCGAAACGTCAAAAATATCAAATTTGCTTAAAACATGGTTAGGACGCATCTACATGCTCAGTACACCTCCACAAGCAAAGTTTAGCTGATTTTCAACCCAAAAACGAAGGAAACCATTTTTGTAAAATTTTGACCAAATTGCTTAAAATTGACCCGAAACGTAAAAGATATCAAATTTGCTTAAAACATGGTTAGGACGCATCTACATGCTCCGTACACATCCACAAGCAAAGTTTAGCTGATTTTCAACCCAAAAACGAAGGAAACCATTTTTGTAAAATTTTGACCAAATTGCTTAAAATTGACCCGAAACGTCAAAAATATCAAATTTGCTTAAAACATGGTTAGGACGCATCTACATGCTCCGTACACATCCACAAGCAAAGTTTAGCTGATTTTCAACCCAAAAACGAAGGAAACCATTTTTGTAAAATTTTGACCAAATTGCTTAAAATTGACCCGAAACGTCAAAAATATCAAATTTGCTTAAAACATGGTAAGGACGCATCTACATGCTCCGTACACCTCCACAAGCAAAGTTTAGCTGATTTTCAACCCAAAAACGAAGGAAACCATTTTTGTAAAATTCTGACCAAATTGCTTAAAATTGACCCGAAACGTAAAAGATATCAAATTTGCTTAAAACATGGTTAGGACGCATCTACATGCTCCGTACACATCCACAAGCAAAGTTTAGCTGATTTTCAACCCAAAAACGAAGGAAACCATTTTTGTAAAATTTTGACCAAATTGCTTAAAATTGACCCGAAACTTCAAAAATATCAAATTTGCTTAAAACATGGTTAGGACGCATCTACATGCTCCGTATACCTCCACAAGCAAAGTTTAGCTGATTTTCAACTCAAAACGAAGGAAACCATTTTTGTAAAATTTTGACCAAATTGCTTAAAATTGACCCGAAACGTCAAAAATATCAAATTTGCTTAAAACATGGTTAGGACGCATCTACATGCTCCGTACACCTCCACAAGCAAAGTTTAGCTGATTTTCAACCCAAAAACGAAGGAAACAATTTTTGTAATATTTTGACCAAATTGCTTAAAATTGACCCGAAACGTCAAAAATATCAAATTTGCTTAAAGCATGGTTAGGACGCATCTACATGCTCCGTACACATCCACAAGCAAAGTTTAGCTGATTTTCAACCCAAAAACGAAGGAAACCATTTTTGTAAAATTTTGACCAAATTGCTTAAAATTGACCCGAAACGTCAAAAATATCAAATTTGCTTAAAACATGGTAAGGACGCATCTACATGCTCCGTACACCTCCACAAGCAAAGTTTAGCTGATTTTCAACCCAAAAACGAAGGAAACCATTTTTGTAATATTTTGACCAAATTGCTTAAAATTGACCCGAAACGTCAAAAATATCAAATTTGCTTAAAACATGGTTAGGACGCATCTACATGCTCCGTACACATCCAGTAGCAAAGTTAAGCTGATTTTCAACCCAAAAGAGGAGGAAACAATTTTTGTAAAATTTTGACCAAATTGCTTAAAATTGACCCGAAACGTCAAAAATATCAAATTTGCTTAAAACATGGTTAGGACGCATCTACATGCTCCGTACACATCCACGAGCAAAGTTTAGCTGATTTTCAACCCAAAAGAGGAGGAAACAATTTTTGTAAAATTTTGACCAAATTGCTTAAAATTGACCCGAAACGTTAAAAAAATATCAAATTTGCTTAAAACATGGTTAGGACGCATCTACATGCTCCGTACACATCCACAAGCAAAGTTTAGCTGATTTTCAACTCAAAAACGAAGGAAACCATTTTTGTAAAATTTTGACCAAATTGCTTAAAATTGACCCGAAACGTCAAAAATATCAAATTTGCTTAAAACATGGTTAGGACGCATCTACATGCTCCGTACACATCCACAAGCAAAGTTTAGCTGATTTTCAACTCAAAAACGAAGGAAACCATTTTTGTAAAATTTTGACCAAATTGCTTAAAATTGACCCGAAACGTCAAAAATATCAAATTTGCTTAAAACATGGTTAGGACGCATCTACATGCTCCGTACACATCCACAAGCAAAGTTTAGCTGATTTTCAACCCAAAAACGAAGGAAACCATTTTTGTAATATTTTGACCAAATTGCTTAAAATTGACCCGAAACGTCAAAAATATCAAATTTGCTTAAAACATGGTTAGGACGCATCTACATGCTCCGTACACATCCAGTAGCAAAGTTAAGCTGATTTTCAACCCAAAAGAGGAGGAAACAATTTTTGTAAAATTTTGACCAAATTGCTTAAAATTGACCCGAAACGTCAAAAATATCAAATTTGCTTAAAACATGGTTAGGACGCATCTACATGCTCCGTACACATCCACAAGCAAAGTTTAGCTGATTTTCAACTCAAAAACGAAGGAAACCATTTTTGTAAAATTTTGACCAAATTGCTTAAAATTGACCCGAAACGTCAAAAATATCAAATTTGCTTAAAACATGGTTAGGACGCATCTACATGCTCCGTACACATCCACGAGCAAAGTTTAGCTGATTTTCAACCCAAAAGAGGAGGAAACAATTTTTGTAAAATTTTGACCAAATTGCTTAAAATTGACCCGAAACGTTAAAAAAATATCAAATTTGCTTAAAACATGGTTAGGACGCATCTACATGCTCCGTACACATCCAGTAGCAAAGTTAAGCTGATTTTCAACCCAAAAGAGGAGGAAACAATTTTTGTAAAATTTTGACCAAATTGCTTAAAATTGACCCGAAACGTCAAAAATATCAAATTTGCTTAAAACATGGTTAGGACGCATCTACATGCTCCGTACACATCCACAAGCAAAGTTTAGCTGATTTTCAACTCAAAAACGAAGGAAACCATTTTTGTAAAATTTTGACCAAATTGCTTAAAATTGACCCGAAACGTCAAAAATATCAAATTTGCTTAAAACATGGTTAGGACGCATCTACATGCTCCGTACACATCCACAAGCAAAGTTTAGCTGATTTTCAACCCAAAAACGAAGGAAACCATTTTTGTAAAATTTTGACCAAATTGCTTAAAATTGACCCCGAAACGTCAAAAATATCAAATTTGCTTAATAACATGGTTAGGAGGCATCTACATGCTCCGTACACCTCCACAAGCAAAGTTTAGCTGATTTTCAACCCAAAAACGAAGGAAACCATTTTTGTAAAATTTTGACCAAATTGCTTAAAATTGACCCGAAACTTCAAAAATATCAAATTTGCTTAAAACATGGTTAGGACGCATCTACATGCTCCGTATACCTCCACAAGCAAAGTTTAGCTGATTTTCAACTCAAAACGAAGGAAACCATTTTTTTAAAATTTTGACCAAATTGCTTAAAATTGACCCGAAACGTCAAAAATATCAAATTTGCTTAAAACATGGTTAGGACGCACATACATGCTCCGTACACCTCCACAAGCAAAGTTTAGCTGATTTTCAACCCAAAAACGAAGGAAACAATTTTTGTAATATTTTGACCAAATTGCTTAAAATTGACCCGAAACGTCAAAAATATCAAATTTGCTTAAAACATGGTTAGGACGCATCTACATGCTCCGTACACATCCACGAGCAAAGTTTAGCTGATTTTCAACCCAAAAACGAAGGAAACCATTTTTGTAAAATTTTGACCAAATTGCTTAAAATTGACCCGAAACGTCAAAAATATCAAATTTGCTTAAAACATGGTTAGGACGCATCTACATGCTCCGTACACCTCCACAAGCAAAGTTTAGCTTATTTTCAACCCAAAAACGAAGGAAACCATTTTTGTAAAATTTTGACCAAATTGCTTAAAATTGACCCGAAACGTCAAAAATATCAATTTGCTTAAAACATGGTTAGGACGCATCTACATGCTCCGTACACATCCAGTAGCAAAGTTAAGCTGATTTTCAACCCAAAAGAGGGGGAAACAATTTTTGTAAAATTTTGACCAAATTGCTTAAAATTGACCCGAAACGTCAAAAATATCAATTTGCTTAAAACATGGTTAGGACGCATCTACATGCTCCGTACACATCCACAAGCAAAGTTTAGCTGATTTTCAACTAAAAAACGAAGGAAACCATTTTTGTAAAATTTTGACCAAATTGCTTAAAATTGACCCGAAACGTCAAAAATATCAAATTTGCTTAAAACATGGTTAGGACGCATCTACATGCTCCGTACACATCCACAAGCAAAGTTTAGCTGATTTTCAACCCAAAAACGAAGGAAACCATTTTTGTAAAATTTTGACCAAATTGCTTAAAATTGACCCGAAACTTCAAAAATATCAAATTTGCTTAAAACATGGTTAGGACGCATCTACATGCTCCGTACACCTCCACAAGCAAAGTTTAGCTGATTTTCAACTCAAAACGAAGGAAACCATTTTTTGTAAAATTTTGACCAAATTGCTTAAAATTGACCCGAAACGTCAAAAATATCAAATTTGCTTAAAACATGGTT